>MU260882.1:0-147076 GCA_020310875.1 Ceratopteris richardii | reverse complement strand
TCATCTATAAATATGTTGGAAAATGTCGGGCAAGTAGAGCAGAAGAGATTTGAGAATAGGGAGAGAGAAATTAGTGTCATTAGACACATGAAGAGTGAGTGAATTGTCCATCCTCACTTAGATGTAAATTTTCTGAGAAATCGAAAAATTTGCGCCCGATATTTTGCTGTCTGCTCCCTCTGTGCTTAATCTTTGAGAAATCCTTTTGCACGTATCTAAGTCCATAGCTAATCTATCTATGGCTAGAATTTGAGAGGTTAATTGTAATCAGGCTGTGAGAATTTTGATTAGGAACATTCATATGTAAGAATGTTCTAACAGTCGAGAATCTGGCGCACATTTCATCTTTAATGAAATGATCATTGCTCAGTCTACAGTGTAAAGTTTTACACAAATGAGGGCTTAAAATCTAAGTTGGAAGGTAAGCTATCTATGGCTAAAAGATCTTGATCAAACGGGATTTACTTTGGGAGAACCAGTGCTAAGAAGTTGCAGGTGTCAAAGTCGCCATTGTAGAGAAGCACTTTCAGACATAGGTAAAGTGTTTCACACATTTCTCAGTGTATGGTTAATCTTTTTGAGAGATTTAACTTGGCAAAGTTGCGCAACCTTAAGGCGAAGTGTTGTGCAAAGTTTTATCAAAAACTTTACAGGATTGATTAGTCAATGAGTGACTAATCTGCAGCAGACCTTTTCAGAGAAGTTGAATTTTTCAGAACTTTCAATATTTCTGATAATTTGATGAATGATTTCTAAGTTTGGTGGAGTCTAAGGTTAACCTTGATATAGAAGTGATCTAACTTCAAGGTTAACTTGTTCTTTTGGAGATTAACACTCTCCATCAGTGGTATCAGAGCAGGTTGTGTCAAAATTGAAGTGAAAAAGACTCCGACTATTGCAGAAGTACAAATCTTTACATCTTGAAGGTGCAGAAGGATAAAGGTTGAAGAAAACTTGAAGGAAGACATACAAGAGTATCAAAAGGATCAGAAGGAGCAACATTCGAAGTAAAGGTACATTCATTATCTGTAAAGGTTAAAGTTTTGAGACTACAGGTGAATCAAAGATGGGAGATAGTCTCCAAATTGAAAAGCTGGATAGAGAGAACTATCCTGCATGGTCTATGAGGATGGAAGCTCACCTTATGAGCAAAGATCTGATAGGTTACATCACAGGAGATGAAGAAAAGCCAGAATTCAGAGATCCTAGTGTTCCAACTAGGGAGGAGCTTGCAGATTTGAAGAATTGGATGAAGAAGGATGCTCAAGCAAGAAGCATCATCTACATGGCAGTCAATGACTATTTGCTTCCTCACATTAGAGGACTTGAGAGTGCTTGTGACATTTGGAATGCTTTGGAAGAGCATTTCCAAAATACAACTAAATCAAGGAAGGCTTCACTATGGGCAGAATTTACTACCTTCAAGAAGAAGGCCTCACAATCAATCTCTGATTATGTGACAAAGATGAAGGACATTGCAGATTCTTAGGTGCAGTTGATGAAGATATTGAAGAAGACAAATTAGTAAGACAAATACTCACAGGGCTAAGAGGAGATGAGAAGTGGAAGCCTTTCATTTTATCTACAGAACTTTCATTAGATCACTTTACTCCTGATTTGAATCAATTGTTAGGTCATATGCTAACTTTTGAGAATGATGTCAAAGGAGATGTTGATAGAGTGCAGGTCATGCAATGTATTCTAAAGACAAGAAGAAAGCCAACAAAGGGAAGCAACAATCAGGTGAAGAAGAAGGTACATCAAACCAAGCAAACTTCATAAGAGGAAGAGGAAATGGCAGAAGTAGAGGAAGAGGCAGAAACAACAAAGAGAATGCAAGAGCTTGTTGGATATGTGGTAAGACCAATCATCTATCTCATGATTGTTGGCACAATAATCAACACAATGGTAATTATCAGAACTTTAATCAAAGAGCAAGAGGTGGTAGATTTCAGAGAGGAAATTTCAGAGGTAGAGGTGGTAGGAATTCTTTTGGAAGAGGTGGAGGAAGAAGCTTCCAAAATCAATCCTATAATAACACCTACTACAACTATGCATCAGATCAAAAGGAGGATTCGACTCTCATTATGAATACATGTGAAACCTCACATGAGGACATGAGAGTGTTCTATATTGATTCAGGATGTAGTAATCACTTAAGTGGAAATATTGCTTTGATGACTGACCTAGATCATAATGCAATTAATCATACAGTGCAGACAGGTGATAATACAAAGCATAAGGTAAAGTCAATTGGTTCAGTCAAAGCTAAGGATGGGAGCACTCTTCTGAGTAAGGTACTCTATGTTCCCACAATTCCAAAGAATTTGATCAGTGTAGGTCAAATTGTGGAAAAAGGATATGAGGGTAAGGTTTACAAATGATGGAGTTTATGTGGAAGACCCTAGTCAAGGGTAATAAACAAGTTATTGCAGGAGAAAGAAAGAAGGAAGGCTTTTTCACATTGAAGGTACAAGGAAATGTTGGACATGCTATGTTCACTTATGGAGAGCAGAAGGTGTCAGAATTGGATCTTTGGCACAAAAGACTTGGACACTTTAATGAAAGAGGTATCAAAGAAATGATTAACAATGATTCAGTGCTTGGAATGCCTAACATTGCAGGTCAACACATGACATACAGATGTGAGGCATGTCAATTAGGTAAGGCTCATAAGCAATCCTATTCCAAGCATGGGTTTATGTATTCAGAAAGACTTGAATTGGTGCATACAGATGTGTGGGGTCCTTCAAAGGACTTTAGTATAAATGGTTCAAGATATTATGTCGTATATGTTGATGATGCTACTAGGTGGATCACAATTTATGTGATTAAGGAAAAGTCAGAAGTGTTTAATACATTTAAACACTATCATGCATATGCAGAAAGGATTACAGGTCAAAAATTGAGGAGACTAAGATCAGATGGAGGGGGAGAGTATTTTTCAAATGAGTTCAATGATTATTTGTGGAATGCAGGTATAAAGAGAGAAGTTACTTGCAGGTACTCTCCTCAACAAAATGGGGTAGCAGAAAGAAGAAATAGGACTCTTGTTGAGTTTGCAAGGTCCATGATGAAAGAGAAG
Organism: Ceratopteris richardii; assembly: GCA_020310875.1. Taxonomy (NCBI): domain Eukaryota; kingdom Viridiplantae; phylum Streptophyta; class Polypodiopsida; order Polypodiales; family Pteridaceae; genus Ceratopteris; species Ceratopteris richardii. The sequence goes on along the minus strand of MU260882.1, from coordinate 143,991 downwards.
AATTGCCCAAATTATTTGTGGGCTGAGGCTGTTAATACAGCTACATATTTGGTTAATAGATTGCCTTGTAAAGCTTTGCAGGGTATGACACCATATGAAGCTTGGTGGGGTAAGAAACCTACCTTGGATCATTGCAGAATATTTGGATGCTTGGCATATGCATATGTGCCATCTCAATTGAGGCATAAGTTGGAGCCTAAGGCAGAGAAATATGTTTTTATTGGCTATGATGATAAGCAAATGGGATACAGGTTGTGGAGTCCATCCACAAAGCAATTTATTGTATCCAAGGATGTTACATTTGATGAGCAAGGTACTTGGTATGCAGGTAAATATAATGTACATGCAGATGATGAAGAAGTAGTGGAACAAAGGAAAGGTAAAGCAAAGATTCAATTACTTGATGAAAGTGAGAGTAATGAAGTGCAGGTTGAAGTTGAAGAGAGGCCAAGGTTTGATCCAGAATGTGATGAACCAGAGACCTCAAGAAGTGCAGAAGTTAGGAGATCATCTAGGCACAAATGGCAACCTACAAGGTATAGCTATGACACTTCATTCTTAACTACTAAAGATTATGCTTATTTGGTAAAAGCAGATGAAGACCCTTCTACATATGAAGAGGCCAAAGGGAAGAAGAATTGGGAAGATGCTATGCAAGAGGAGTATGATGCATTGATAGAGAATCAAACATGGGGATTTGGTTCCTAAACCTAATAGTCAGAAGATTATTGGATGTAAGTGGGTTTACAAAACAAAGAGATTTGCAGATGGAAGTGTGTCTAGGTACAAAGCTAGACTTGTTGTGAAAGGGTATGCACAGACATATGGAGTAGACTATGATGAGACTTATAGTCCTGTGGCAAAGATGACAACCATCAGGACACTCATTGCAATTGCTGCTTGTAAAGGTTGGAAGTTGTCTCAATTAGATGTTAAAAATGCTTTCTTGAATGGTTACATTTCAGATGAAGTCTACATGGAGCAACCAGATGGGTTCAAAGATCAAGTGAGTCCAAATTATGTGTGTAAGCTCAAGAGAGCTTTGTATGGGTTGAAGCAAGCCCCAAGGGCTTGGAATTATAGGCTTGTAAAATTCTTGAATGATCTTGGTTTTCAAGCATCAAAGGCAGATAGTAGCTTGCTAGTCAAAGCAAGTGAAGATGGGTTCATTTATGTGTGTATTTATGTTGATGACATAATACTTACAGGAACAGATGATAAGGGGATACAAATGATCAAAAAGCAGATGGAGAAAGAGTTCAAAATCAGTGATTTGGGGAACCTATCATTCTTCTTGGGAATGGAGATTTCTTATACTCAACATGGAGTATATGTGACCCAAGAAAGGTATCTTAAAAATTTGCTAACCAAATTTAAAATGGAAGATTGCAGGGTTGCACCTACACCTTTGGAAGTGAACCATAAATTGTCTAGGTTTGGAGGAGAAGAGTTCAGAGATATGAAACTCTATCAAAGTTTGGTTGGTAGCTTGATTTATGCTACATTGACAAGGCCTGATTTATCATATGCAGTTGGTGTGCTTTCACAATTTATGCATTGCCCTAGAAAGGAACATTGGATTGCAGGACAAAGAGTACTTAGGTACATCAAGGGTACACTCAAAGAAGGGTTGTACTATGGATTTACTTCAGATACAAAAATCAAGATATATAGTGATGCAGATTGGGCAGGTAATGTGGATGATAGAAGATCAACACATGGATACTTGTGCTATGTAGGAGACAAATTGATTTCATGGTGTTCCAAGAAGCAACATACAGTTGCTTTGTCATCTACAGAAGCAGAATATAAAGGTATGGTGGAAGCTGCAAAAGAGGTAATATGGCTAAAGACACTTTTGAAAGTTTTTGATGTGATTCAGAGTACTCCTATTATTTGTGGAGACAATATGAGTTCATTATACTTGGCAGCTAATCCTGTATTTCATGCTAGAACTAAGCATATTGAAATACAGTATCATTTTCTGAGAGAGAAGGTCATTGAGAAGGAGATTGAAGTCATACACACTCCCACAAAAGATCAAGTTGCAGATATGATGACAAAAAGTTTAGATGGACCAAAACTACAAAGATTCAAGGATATGGCAGGAATCAAGAAGATAGAGAAGAACCTCAATTAATGATTGAGGGGGAGCTGTTGGTGCATGACAATCATCAATTGAAGAATTATGGAGGAATGAAGACAAGGAGTCAAGAAGAAAACAAAGTCAGGTGATTGAAGGAAGGAGATATTCAGAAAAATCAAAAGACATGTACACATATGTACATTAGCTGACTTATATCTTTGTTTAGTCATACACTTGTATATATTCATCTATAAATATGTTGGAAAATGTCGGGCAAGTAGAGCAGAAGAGATTTGAGAATAGGGAGAGAGAAATTAGTGTCATTAGACACATGAAGAGTGAGTGAATTGTCCATCCTCACTTAGATGTAAATTTTCTGAGAAATCGAAAATTTTGCGCCCGATATTTTGCTGTCTGCTCCCTCTGTGCTTAATCTTTTGAGAAATCCTTTTGCACGTATCTAAGTCCATAGCTAATCTATCTATGGCTAGAATTTGAGAGGTTAATTGTAATCAGGCTGTGAGAATTTTGATTAGGAACATTCATATGTAAGAATGTTCTAACAGTCGAGAAATCTGGCGCACATTTCATCTTTAATGAAATGATCATTGCTCAGTCTACAGTGTAAAGTTTTACACAAATGAGGGCTTAAAATCTAAGTTGGAAGGTAAGCTATCTATGGCTAAAAGATCTTGATCAAACGGGATTTACTTTGGGAGAACCAGTGCTAAGAAGTTGCAGGTGTCAAAGTCGCCATTGCAGAGAAGCACTTTCAGACATAGGTAAAGTGTTTCACACATTTCTCAGTGTATGGTTAATCTTTTTGAGAGATTTAACTTGGCAAAGTTGCGCAACCTTAAGGCAAAGTGTTGTGCAAAGTTTTATCAAAAACTTTACAGGATTGATTAGTCAATGAGTGACTAATCTGCAGCAGACTTTTCAGAGAAGTTGAATTTTTCAGAACTTTCAATATTTCTGATAATTTGATGAATGATTTCTAAGTTTGGTGGAGTCTAAGGTTAACCTTGATATAGAAGTGATCTAACTTCAAGGTTAACTTGTTCTTTTGGAGATTAACACTCTCCATCAAGGAAGCCAGCGGAGAGAGTCAGAAAAAAGTGAAGGAGTAAGTAGACAAAGCAGTCGACGCAAATCTGGCAGATAGGCCCTTCAAATTTCTTCCAAATCAACATCTTTTAACAATGATTCTTATCACTAACAATCATTGTAAATACCATTTCATATTTTTGTAGCTCCATTTTGTGCAAGCCAAGGAGTCCTTGAGCTTGAGGAGCCTTAGAAGTACCTACATATCAATTTTCGTATTTTTTAGACTCCGTTTAAGCCCTCAAATTGGCCCTAGAACCTAATTTTTAACTAGGCCGGACACTAGGTCTGGACAGGGCCAAAACCTAGTCAAAAAGTATAAAAAGAGCTAGAGAGCTCATTTTTGAGGTGAGATTGTAATTGAAACGAACTTGTAAGAGCTTTTTGAAAGTAATCTAAAAACTCCATTGCTTCTCACTCTTTGTCTTGCCGTGTGTGTGCGTGTGTGTGTATGTGTGTGCATGTTTGTGTGCTTTTCACTCACGCACTTGTGCATCCACTTGCTCGAGGTCTTCATACCATCCTCACGTCTTCCCGGATTGACATTAAAGGAGGTGCTACTCATCACTGAGCTACACCAAATTTCGGCGCCGTTGCCGGGGATCGAGCTTTGAGGACGAGCGTGTGATGGTAAGACGTAGATTGTAGACGTTGGCGTTGTAGGTAAATTTTCTACTTTTCCTATTTTTCCTCTTTCTTACTTCACCACCATCATCACCATCATCATCTTCACCATCTTCCACCTCCATTTTCATCATCGCGAAAATTCAGTTTTTTGACTATATCCCCATCTCCACCTCATTTCCCTCATTTCACTTGTGAGAGAGAGCGAGAGAGCGATATTGCATGTGTCTTTTCTTGCATGTTTCTTGAGCTTTCTGCAGGACCTTGCTGAATCACCATCCCCAGCTTCCTGCGCAGGTATGAAACTCGTCGAAACTGTCTCGCAGTCCCCGCCTTCTGTCAATCGCGATTGACAGAAATTCTCACCTTTTGGTAAATCTGAGTGCACCACAGTGGACTAGAGACCCTGCACATCACCTTTCCATCAAAATTTTTGAAAATCTTGCAAAATTTCAGTCCATCGCGATTGACAGCTCTGTCCATGGCGATTGACTGCCTGTCCATCGCGATTGACTGGACCCCTGTCCATCGCGACCGACTGCCTGTCCATCGCGATTGACTGGACCCCTGTCCATCGCGATTGATTGAGTGTCCATCACGATTGACTGAACCCTCTGTCCATCGTGATTGATTGAGTGTCCATCGCGATTGACTGAACCCTCTGTCCATCGCGATTGATTGAGTGTCCATCGCGATTGACAGCCTTATCCATCGCGATTGATTGAGTGTCCATCGCGATTGACTGAACCCTCTGTCCATCGCAATTGATTGAGTGTCCATCGCGATTGACAGCCCTGTCCATCGCGATTGACAGCCAATTTTAGCCAAATTTTTTAGGGATTGTTAATTGAAGAGTTGGGCTAATTTTGGGCATAAACATTTTACTCTAGAGCACATTAGGAAGCCTTAGGAAAACCACTTGGGGAAAACCTGTTGCACAGTCATTCTGTTTGAACCCTGTCTTAACCCTAGAACCCTGAACGGTCACAACTTTTTCATACGAAATCAATTTTTTGAGCTCTAGGGCTTGTTGGAAAGCTTGTGGCATATACTACACGCCCTCAACTGTTTTTTATAAAGATAATGCGTTGATTTTCAGAGAGGGAATTTTGAAGTTAACCATACCCAGGGGAATCAAATTCAGGGGTCTTTCGAATTGTTCTCTTAAAAATCACTATGCAAGCTAGTGTGTGTGCTACAGGAATGAAAATCATTGGTTCTGTCATTGGAATTTAAATCTTAAAGCTAACTGTGGAACTCTTACAGATCTATTGAGAGCATCGAAAGGCGTTCGAAGCAAGTGTAAGTGCAAGCTTGGGAACATACTTCTTGGGCACTCAAGGGCAACCAAGCAGGAAACAAAAGGTTGGAAACCTTTAACCCCTCTGTCAATTCATAGTTTAGGCTAAGAACGACGAGAGGTACGAGTAAGTCAGGGCAACGATAGGCAGTTATCAAGTTGAAGACTACCTAAAAACTCAAGTTCAAGCTAAAAATCTAACCTCTGTACTGTCGATAACATAAAGGAAAAGAACCTAACGTGGAATGATCAACCTAAAAGCACAAAGAACATTCAAGTATTCCTGACGACGTAATATCAGACAAGACCTTAAACACGAGAAATAACTAAAAAGAACCAAGTGATTAATATAAAGTAACCAGCAACGAGGTTGTACTCTGGGCAAAGAATTGGGCTACTTAGATAGGCATATGAACCTTAGATCAGGACGACATCTAGTAAGGGAGAGACAAAGCCTTAGGTCTTCAGAGGCTACTGTCAACCACACTGCTAGGTCCTGGGCTTAGCAGTTGAGCCACCACTCGTACTACCCTAGCTCTGAGACCAGTGAGTCAGAGATGTCTCAAGGCATGGACAGACCTACGGGAAGTTCAGGAGTGCCTTACTTGTACAGGGTAGAAGGCCCTTACAAAACACAGCTGGAGTACCTTAGGACCAACCGATTAGGTGCCAGCATCTATGAGGACGGCTTAGGAAGATCTGTGATACAGATCAAGAATCCTGATCAATCCATTGGACTAGAGCACCCAGCAGTCAAGTTTGAAAACGGTGCATACCTGGACAAAGAAGGAACCATATACGTAGTCACCAGTCACCCAGACAGGACAGATGAATTTGGGAATGTAATCTCAGAGGCGGACTTAGGTGACTTGGAACAAGGAAACATGGGTGCGGAACCTAGAACCCCTCGAGGCAAATCTGTTCTCACTAGGATTATCACGCCTGAGTGGGTTCCCCAAGACAACAAGAGCATAGAGTTGCTCCTCAATCGAGAAACTGACGAAGCCTTTTGGAGGTATAAATCTAATCAGCCAACTGATATAGGAACTATCATGATCTATGAGTTTAAGGATCCGGATAGCCCAGGTAGAGTGACCTACTTAGATCACACTTCGGAAAGGATCTTTGTGGTGACAGAAAATGATAGGCATGCTTACACTTGGAAGGGTGAATTCATTTTCCCCCAACCAAGATTGAATGTATCCTATGGTCACCCTGGTGCTGGAACATCCCAAACTCATGGAACTCAAAGAGACAGAAGTAGAGATAGACCAGAAGTAAGCTTTGCCAACCCAGTGGGCAGAGAAAGAACGAGGACGGAGACGAATCGAGTAGAACCTGAGATACTTAGAGCTCACAGGAACCAAAGAAATGTGGATGGATTTCCTCTGCCGAGACCTAGAGAGCACACAAGAACTTTGAGACCAACCCAGCTAGTTAAGTCCATGAAGAATTACTTTGATGGCACAGGAGATCCCTATGATCATGTGGCAGAGTTCAAGCAAGTCTTGAGAGCTGAACAAGTGGAGGATCTATTCACGCAGTACAATGCCTTCGGTCTAACCCTTAGGAACACAGCACTTACATGGTTTCAGCCATTGGATGAGCGACAGTTCAGGAGCATAGACCAACTCCTAGAGGCATTTATTATTGAATTCTCTAAGAGTGGCATAAGACACAATACCTCCTTGCTGATTCATAGCTTCAAGCAAACCCCTCAAGAAACCGTGAGACTTGCAGGAAGAAGATTTAGGCAATATCTTGAAAGGTGCCCTATTTTGGAGCTACCCACACCTGCCAAACAAGTGGCCTTATTCCTTGATGGATTGCTGAGTACGAAATTGAGATCCTATGTGTATGTGAAGGACCCTAGGACTATAGAGGAGTGTGTACGCATGTGCATTGACATTGAAGATAACCTAGGGGAAGAACTAGAGCTTTCCAAAATCTACAAAGATTCAGATAGTGCATCTAGTCACTCTTCCACGCAATCCACATCAATTGAGGAACTCACAGAGAAAGTGGCCCAAAAACTAGGCGTCTCTAGCAAACAAATTCCGAGGTTTACCCCAACGAAGAGGTGCTATACATGCGGTGGTGACCATATGGCAAACGTGTGTCCCATTATGGCTCAGCCCCAAGTAAATCCTAGTAGCCAGTACTGCACCATAGAACGGAGGTACACCAATCACACCGCACAAGATTGCCCCTACAATAAGCAAACGGTTAGGCAAACCTATCCTCAACCCTATCCACCACAGGGAAGATACCAGAACCAGTACCCTCCACAGCCATATGGCAGGCCACAGCAACCCTATCAACAACCATACCAAAACCAACAAAGACCTCAGCCTGTGTTAGCACAACAACCCCCAGCTCCAGCTAATGTGATTCCGGTGAAGTATACTGCTGCAGAAGAGAACCTGAATAGAGCCTTAGTCCCTGTAACATCCTTGCTTTCTGAAAATGACCCCAGTGACCATAGCTTTGATTCTACACATGTCGATAGTCCCCAGGCTTACTACATGCAGTCTCCAGAACATGGTGAGTCCTATTACAGCGAAGAACCGAGTGAACCTAGTTGGGAGTCAGATTACACAAACGTCATGTATGCAAACCCCAACCCTAGACTCCAACCTAGGCAGGTACGACCACCATTTCCTAGAGGACCATGCTACCGATGTCAGGGAGATCACTTCATTCGTGATTGTCCCTTACCTCCACCTACACAAACTCAGTCCGTGACGATCCAAGGCTTTTGCCAAGACTGTGGAAAAGAGCATCTCTTACGAGATTGCCCTAAGAATCCTAATAATATGCCAAAAATCACGCCTATCAACGTTATTGGGTTAGTGGTAGATTCCACAGGAAGTGTCACTTCCACTGCACCAGTGCAGGTAGTCACTAGAGCTCAGGCATTGTAGCAAAACCAAGAGGCAAGCCAGGAAAAGAGCCCAACAGCTAGTGAAACTGAGAGCATAACCAAGAAAAGGACTAGAGCTTGGAGAGATAGCCGTGAACGTATAAAAAGGCAATGGGCAAAGAAGATGAGTGAACTTGAGGAAAGTCTACGCGAAACCAAGGCCAAAATCATAGAGATCACATCCCAACCGCACTCTCACACAATTCCACCGCTACCATCCCCATCACCCTCCATCCCTCCACCCTCTAATACACCCCACGTAACCCACCCACCACCCCAAGCAGGATCAGTATTAGCTGATCCCACTCCCGAGGACCTAAACATGATGCTTAAAGCATATCAGGCCAGAATCCAAGAAGGGCCAACCATAACCGATCATGAAAAATGCTACCCTAGAGCCGAGCTAGAGCTTGAACGAACTAAAATTTGTGCTAAGATGGTGGAATTGGCTCAAGCCATGTTCGAAGCTAGCCGCCTCTAGCTCAGCTAAGACGCAGTTACATTTTGATGGACTGCTGGAAAGAATAGAGAGGCTAATTGCACAATCAGAAAAGGAATCTGCCCCTCAAAGAAAGGACAGGGCAAGAGAACGGATAAGCCAGCCTCTTCAGGAAGCCCATGTGCCTCCTCAAGAAGCTTATTTTCCCCCCCAAAAGGCAGATGAACCCCCCTCGAAAGCTTACGTACCTCCACAGGTTGCCTACATTCCTTCTCAGGGAGCATATGAGCCTGTTCGGAAAAGTAATAGAATAAGTAATCCTCCCCAAGAAGCTTGTGCTCCAGCCATCTATGAGAGCGAGGAAAGAGCCAACGATAGAATGAGCCCTCCTTCCCAGGTTGCTTATGTGCCTAATTCTACGGAGCCAGACACTTCTTCTTCTATGAATCGGTTTGCACCAGACTTCCTACGAGAGATTCAAGAAGATAAATGGGATAACGAAAGCGAAGTCGCCCCTCCCTTTGAACTTGTGGATGATGCACACGACCAATTCCCACAAGACATCCCATCTATTTACGGGGAACATGAGAGTATTCAGTCTCACGAGAGATTGGACTTTGAGTCTAATTCCATACAAGAGCTACCCCACTTCACAGGCCCATGGGAAGCTAAGTCCACCTGTATGAGAACGCCTACAGTCATGGTAAGAAACAAAGATTCAGTCATACCTAGAAACATAGAGGAAGTGAAGAACACTAACGGGCAGTGCAATCTCAAGTTAGAAGAGCTACTCAAGGTTAGACCTGAATTATGGAAACATGTCGCCAAACAAATACCAGAAGTGGCCAAACCTCGTTCCCAGGTAGGATCCCATAGGACAGTGCCAGAAATTCCCTTGGATAAGATAGGAGATATGTGTGAAGGTGAAGAAGGGAACACCTATCTTCCCATTACTTACCAGGACTACACCACCAAGGCAATTTCGGACTCAGGCGCAGGAGTTGCAATTGCTACCACTTCCCTATGGAAGCGTTGGGGCAAGCCGGCACTCAGGCCAACGAGGATGAAATTGCAGATGGCCGATGGTCATATTGAGAGACCCTTAGGATTGCTAGAAGGAATAACTCTCACCACTTGTGGTGTCGAGTTTGAGCATACATTTGCTATATGTGACTTCAGCAAAAATCATGCCTATGATATGATTCTGGGAAGACCATTTATGCGACAGTTGCAAGTGGTACAGGATTGGGGAACTAATTCCTTGTACCTGCAACACTTAGGAGTTACGACCAAAGTCAATCTCAAGGATTACTCTCATAGAGATGTCCCTCCTATCCAATGGAATCCCATCCATAGAACCAAAGATGATACAGAATCGGTGCATTCCATAGGGTCTGGATCCTCATGGATGCATGAAGACACTCACTTATGGATGTGCAAGGTAGCAGTAGAAGAAGAGAAGAGAGAGAAAGCCAGAGAGGTAGGTGTGTTGAAGCTCAAAGTCAAGGACAAAGCATGGAAGCACATCAAAAGGTGGACACACGAGGAAAGGGAGCAAGTAGGGAGCTCCAAGAAGTGTATGTCAAATTTTCAGAAGAATCCCCTACAAAAATAGTGATTTTCATCACTAGAAACCATTGTAAATACCATTATCTATTTTTAGTAACTCCATTTTGTTCAAGCCGAGGAGTCCTCGAGCTTGAGGAGTATTAGAAGTACCATCGTACCAATTTTCATAATTTTTAGACTTCGTTTGAGCCCTCAAATAAGCCCTGGAACCTAATTTTTAACTAGGCCGGACATTAGGTCTGGACAGGGCCAAAACTAGTCAAAAAACTATAAAAAGAGCTAGAGAGCTCATTTTTGAGGTTAGCTTGTTAGAGAATAGAACTTTTGTAAGAGAACTCTTTTGCAATCTAAGCTTTCCATTGTTCCTCTCTTTGATCTTACTTTGTGCGCGTGTGTGTGTATGTGTGTGCATGTTTGTGTGCTTTCACTCACGCACTTGTGCCTTCACTTGCTCGTGGTCTTCATACCGGTCCTCACGTCTCCGCGGATTGACAAGTAAAGGAGGTGGTGCTTACGCTTGAGCTACACCAAATTTTGGCGCCGTTGCCGGGGAGAGAGCTTCGAGGACGAGCGTTGTGATGGTAAGATCGTAGATTTGCGACGTTGGAAGGTAAAAAAACTGTCATTTCAGTTCATTTTGTGTTTTTTCCTCTTCATCTTCATCATCATCATCATCTCCACCTTCTTCCATCTTCTTCTTCATAGAAATTTCTTGTTTTTTAGTGCATTTTCACCATTTTCATACCATTTTTCATGCATTATTGTGTGGGAAGGAGTTAGGAGGTGCAAGGGAGAGCAAGCACTGTGTTTTTTTCATGATTTTCTGCTCATACGGAGCTCGCCATAGCCGGCGCTCATAAATTTGAATTTCCCGCCAAAAAACGCGATTCTGTGATGAAAATCGCGATTCTGTGAAAATTCAAAATTTTTTGAAAAAATCACGATTTTCAGTTTTCCCGCCTAAAAGTTGGTTGAAAAGAATCACGATTCTATGTTTTTTCTCAAAAAAAAAAAAAAAAAAAAAAAAAAACACGATTCTCTGCTCAAAATCGCGATTCTCAAAAAACACGATTCTCTGCTCAAAATCGCGATTCTCAAAAAACACGATTCTCTGCTCAAAATCGCGATTCTCACCAATCACGATTTTCAGCAAAAAACACGATTTTGTGAAAAACACGACTTTCTGCTCAAAATCGCGATTCTCACAAATCACGATTTTCAGCTAAAAATACGATTTTGAGAAAAACACGATTCTCTGGAAAAACACGATTCTCTGGGACAAAATCGCGATTTTCAAGTCAAAAACACGATTTTGAGAAAACACGAATTTTTGCTCAAAATCGCGATTTTCAATTCACGATTTTCTGCTCAAAATCGCGATTTTCATGTCAAAAACACGATTCTGAGAAAACACGATTTTCAGTCAAAAACACGATTTTGTGAATCACGATTCTCTGAGTCAAAATCGCGATTTTCAGAAACACGATTTTGTGATCAACATCGCGATTCTCTGAAACACGATTTTGTGATCAACATTGCGATTTTCAGAAACACGATTTTGTGATCAACATCGCGATTCTCTGAAACACGATTTTGTGATCAACATCGCGATTTTCAGAAACACGATTTTGTGATCAACATCGCGATTTTCATGTCAAAAACACGATTTTGAGAAAACACGATTTTCAGCAAAAAAAAAACACGATTTGGTGAATCACGATTCTCTGAGTCAAAATCGCGATTTTCAAAAATACGCTTTTGTGATCAACATCGCGATTTTCAAAAACACGATTTTGTGATCAACATCGCGATTTTCAAATCACGATTTTCTGCTCAAAATCGCGATTTTCAAAAACACGATTTTGTGCTCAACATCGCGATGTTTTTGACTTCACAGCATCGCGATTTTCAGAAAGTTCACAAAATTGCGATTTTCTCCAAAGGTCCTGTTTGCCTGTTTTGACCCCCAGGAGCCTGATTTGACATAACTTTCTCATCCAAAGTCCATTTCTTGAGCTCTATAGCTCGTTGGAAAGCTCGTTTCAAATCCTACACGACCTCAACTGTTTTTTTCAAAAATAACGTGTTGATTTTGAGTTAGGATAATTTGAAGTTGACCCTCAAGTGGGACTAGGGAACCAAGGGGACTCCAAAGAATTTTTGAACCTTACCAAGGGGAAAATTTGGACTCTTGACTAAAGCTTATGAACCTGAGATCTGGTAGACACTTAGGCAAGGATAAACAAAGCATTAGATCTTCTGAGGCTAGTGTCAATCATACATCCAAGTCTTGGGCACAACAATTAAGTGGTCATCTTTTACTAAGTTCAGACACAAGTGATTCAGAAATGTCTTTTAGTATGGGAAAACCTGCAGGTGGCTCAGGGACTGCCCATCTACAAACACCGGAAGGTCCCTATAAGACACAGTTGGAATATATTCGGACCAACCAATTAGGTGCTCGCATCTATGAGGATGGTCTGAGGCGATCAGTGGTCCAACTCAAAAATCCAGATCAATCCTTTGGACTTGAACACCCGGTGGTCAAGTTCGAAGAGGGTTCATACATTGATAAGGAAGGAACCATGTATGTGGGTACCAACCAACCAGATAGGACCGATGAGTTTGGAAATATCATTCATGAGAATGAGATAGGAGACCTAGAACAAGGAAATATAGGACAAGGACCCCAGACTCCTAGAGGCAAGTCAGTTTTGACCCGAGTGATCACTCCAGACTGGATCCCGCAAGACAACAAAAGCATAGAACTATTTTTGAATAGAGAAACAGAGGAAGCCTTTTGGAGGTTCAAGCCAGAACAACCTAGCCAATTGGGCATAGTCATCATCTACGAGTTCAAGGATCCAGAGATACCAGGCAAAGTTGTCTACCTAGATAACACGTCAGAGAAAATTTTCTTGGTAACAGAACATGATAGACATGCATATTCTTGGAAGAATGAATTGATTTTCCCCCCACCAAGATCCAATGTTTCCCATGGCCTCCAAGGAATAGGGTCTTCCCACGCTCATGAAGCCCAGAGAGAAAGAACTAGAGAGAGACCTGAGGTAAGCTTTGCACACACCGTGGGCAGGAATAGATCAGGATGTAAAAATGAAAGACCTGAAAGAGAGAGACATCAAGCACATAGGCAACAAAGAGATGAACAGGATTTTCCATTGCCTAGAACCCGGGAGTACCCAAGAACCCTTAGACCCATTCACGTGATCAAGGCAATGAAGAACTATTTCGATGGGACAGGGGATCCTTATGATCATGTGGTCGAGTACAAACAAGTGCTGAGAGCCGAACAAATTGAGGACTGGTTTACCCAGTACGAGGCATTTGGTTTGACCCTTAAAGGCACTGCCTTAGCTTGGTTTCAACCATTGAGTAGAAGCAGCTATCGCGATATAGGTCAACTGCTAGACGAATTCATTGTAGAATTTTCCAAGAGTGGTATCAGGCATAACACATCGTCCCTGATCCATAGTTTCAAGCAGACACCCCAAGAAACAGTGCGACTAGCAGGTAGAAGGTTCAGACAGTACCTAGAAAGATGCCCTACTCCAGAGTTACCCACACCAGCTAAACAAGTGGCTTTGTTCTTAGATGGCTTACAGAGCACAAAATTAAGATCATATGTGTACTTGAAAGATCCTAGATCCATAGAAGAGTGTGTGCGGGCGTGCATAGACATAGAAGATAACTTGGGTGAGGAGTTAGGATTGTCCAAACTCTACAAAGATTCGGATAGTTCTACTAGTCATACTTCAAAGATCTCCACAGAAATAGAAGAGATAGCTGAGCAAGTTGCCAAGAAGCTGGGAGTCCAAAATAAACAAACACAGAGAGTCACTCCATTGAATCGGTGTTATACTTGTGGGGGCGACCACATGGCTAATGTATGCCCAATGCAAAACCAAAACATTAGAGAAAGGAATGCTCCATATTGCACTATTGAGAGAAAATACACAAACCACACGGCTCAAGATTGTCCCTACAATAGGCAGGCTGTTAGACAGAATTATCAGCAACCTTACCCACAAGGTAGGTATCAGAACCAATACCAACAGCCATATTATAGACCACAACAGCAATATCAGGTACCATATAGGCCACAACCTGTCTGGGGAAACCAACCACCAGCTCCAGCCAACGTGATTCCAGTCAACTATGCTGTGGGAGAGGAAAATCCAAATAGAGCTTTGGTGCCACTAACCCCATTGATACCAGATAATGACTCTCATGCTCATAGTTCAGACTACTCCCATGAAGGTAGTCCACATGCGTATTACACAGGGTCACCTGAACATAGTGAGATTTACTCGTATCAATATGAGGCGCCACCTATGGAGCAAAATTGGGAGCCAGAATACTCCAATGTCATGTACACACATCCTAACCCTAGGCCCCAGTTGAGACAAATGAGACCACAAGCCCCTAGAGGATCTTGTTTCAGATGTCATGGTGACCATTTCATTCGTGACTGTCCCCACCCACCATCTCCGAGTCAAGGACAGGCTATCACAATACAGGCTTTTTGTCCTGATTGTGGCAAAGACCATCTCCCCAGAGATTGTCCAAGAAACCCCTCCAGTGCACCCAAGATTACACCCATTAATGTGGTAGGCTTAGTGGCAGATTCAAGTTCAAGTAGTAGCAATGTGGCTCCTATACAAGCTGTCACTAGAGCACAAGCCTTAAAACAGGATAAACCAGTAGAACAATCAGAGTCGAGTGAATCGGGAGAGCCTAGTAAGAGGAAAACAAGAACATGGAAGGATACCAGAGAGAAGGCCAATCGCAAGTGGAATAAAAAGTTATCGGAACTAGAAGAAAGCTTGAAAGAAGCGAAAACAAAAATAGAAGACATTGCATCTCAAAGCCCCTCGCATACCGAAACTCCATCCACTCCACCTCATCCCACCCCACCACCCATTGTAAATAGACCACAACCAGGGTCGGTTCTTGCAGATCCAACCCCAGAAGGCTTGGACATGATGTTCAAGGCCTACCAGGCTCGACTTCAAGAAGGGCCTACAGCTGCAAACCTAGACAAGAGTTACCCTAGAGCAGATTTAGAGATTGAACGGATGAAAATGTGCATGAAAATGGTAGAACAAGCTCAAGCCATACTTGAGACTAGTCAAAAGTTCAATCAGACAAACTCTATCAAATCAGATTTGCATTTCCAGGGCTTACTAGAAAGATTAGAGCAGTTGGTAAACAAACCACAAGTTTCTTTACCTCCTCAGGCTCAACCAGTTATTGAAAGAGGAAGCTCACCACCAATGGGAGCTTATGTTCCTAATTCCACGGATCCAGGAATACCTCCTTCAATTCAACAGTACTCTCAAGAATTCTTGCGGGAAATACAAGAAGAGAAATGGGCCAAGGAGAAGGGTAATTCCCCTCCTATTCCTGAGATTGATGATCTTCATGATCAATTTCCCCAAGACATCCCATCTATTTACGAAGATGAAGCAGAACAACAAGAGGACGAAAGGTTAGATTTTGAATCTAATACCTTAGAAGAACTGCCTCAATTTCCAGGCCCATGAGAATCTGAATCACTCCATATTAGAGCTCCCACAATACTAGTAAGAAATGAAGACTCAGTGGTTCCAAGGAACACGGATGTCGTGAAGAACACTAAGGTTCAATGTCATCTCACTGTAGAAGAGTTGCTCTAAGCAAAACCTGAGTTATGGAATCATGTGAAGGATCAGGTCCCAGAACTTGAGTCCAATATGCCAAAAGCAGACTCTAAGCAAAGGGTACCAGAGATACCTCTAGACAAAATAGGGGACATGTGTGAGGGTGAAGAAGGTAATACTTATCTTCCAATCACCTACCAAGGTTACACAACCAAAGCAATCATAGATTCAGGTGCTGGTGTTGCTATTGTGACCACCTCCTTATGGAAGCAATGGGGCAAGCCCACATTAAGACCAACTAGAATGAAGCTTCAAATGGCTGATGGTCATTTTGAAAGACCTCTAGGATTGCTAGAAGGGATCACTCTAACCACTTGTGGTGTAGAGTTTGAGCACACATTTGCTATATGTGACTTTGAGAAAAATAATGTCTTTGAGATGATCCTAGGAAGACCCTTCCTACGACAATTGCAAATAGTACAGGATTGGGGAACTAACTCCTTGTACTTACAGCACTTAGGGGTCACCACTAAGGTCAATTTGAAGGATTACACCTTCAGAGATGTACCACCCCTACAGTGGAATTCTATCCACAAAGTGAAAGAAGATTCCATCTCTGTGCATTCTGAAAGTTCACCTGATCCATCATGGCTGCATGAAGATACTCATTTGTGGATGTGCAAGGTCGCAAAGGAAGAGGAAAAACGTTTAAAGGCAAGAGAAGAAGGAACTTCGTTAGGAGATAGACCAGTTAGAGACCCAGCCTACACACCGATGATCTTTCCAGATGAGGAGTTTGAGCCTCATGGCTGGCCAGAAATCTTAGCCACCATGGACATTGCTGTCAATGAGGAACAGTGGACACCTCATTGTGATGAGGAGGGTTATGATATCTCAGTGTTCATGTGTCAACCCTTGCTAGAAGAATGTGACCCTAGTGATGTCATAGAAGAAGAAGAGAATGACGATGATCTGGAGTCTATTGTGATGGATAGTTGCTTTAACTCAGAGCAGCACTATCTAGAAGATATAGGAGTGTTCACCCAGAAAGAAGAAGAACCTCTCACAAGTATTAAAACAGTAAACTCAAAGGATGGAAGTGAGAGTAGTCAAAAGAAAAAGAAAAGAAAAGCAGTGAAACAAGAAAAGGAGGAATCATTGTTTGAAGTACCAGAAAACTTCAAGAAATATGAAGTTGACGACCGCAAAATTTTGGTACGAATGCCTAAGAGAGAGGCCATCATAGGAGAATCATATGATAATAAGGAAAAGACCAAGAAGATTGTAGTGACCATTGAAGAGAACGAAGAGAGATGCACATATATAGGAGATGACCTAAGTGCAAGAGAAGAAATGGAGCTCATAGCTCTATTAAGGGAATATAGGGATGTGTTTGCATGGCACTATAGAGACTTGAAAGGGGTAGATCCAAGAATTTGCTCTCATACTATCCCCATGACTACTGATGCTAAGCCCACCAAACAGAAGCCCTACACATATAATGATACCTATGCAGCCAAAATCAAAGAAGAAATTGATAGGTTGATTGAGGCTAGATTCATCTATGAGATTGAGCATACCGAATGGGTGTCCCCCATTGTTGTGGTACCCAAGAAGAACGGGAAGTTGCGAGTGTGTATTAACCTTAAAAAAGTTAATGCCGCTACGATTAGAGATAGTTATCCACTTCCAATCACAGAACACCTTTTGGAGCGTGTTGCAGGCAAGGAAGTTTATAGCTTCCTTGATGGATTTTCAGGTTACAATCAAGTAGCCATTGCCCCAGAAGATCAACACAAAACAGCTTTTGCTACAGAGTGGGGAATCTTTGCATTTCGGGTGATGCCATTTGGGCTCACCAATGCACCTGCAACATTCCAAAGGCTCATGTGTCATGTCTTCAAAGAGTTCTTGCGAAAGAGCTTAGAAGTGTATGTGGATGATTTATGTGCTCATTCCCAAGAAAGAAGGGTTCACATCCCTGAGCTCAGACAAATCTTCAACAAGTGTAGAGAATATCGAGTGTGTCTAAACCCAGAAAAGTGTGTGTTTATGGTGCGTCAAGGTAAAATCTTAGGTCATATTGTTTCTAAGAATGGAATCTCAACAGATGAAGATAAGGTACGAGCCATAGCGGAGCTACCAAGGCCAAGGAACATTAAAGAGGTACAAGCCTTTATGGGCCATTGTGGATACTACCGTAGGTTTATCCACATGTACGCGATCATAGCTAGACCCCTTTATGCCTTGTTGTCTAATTTTGAGTGGAACGACGAATGCGAGAATTCTTTCAATGAACTGAAGAAACGTTTGTGCACAGCACCAATATTGACCACTCCTGATTGGAATAAGCCATTCCATGTCCATGTGGATGCATCCAATCATGCCATAGGATGTGTGCTAGCACAACCCACAGGTGAAGGGAATTTAGATTTGCCCATAGCATATGCTAGTAGACAACTAAACCCAGCCGAAAGAAATTATACCACAACCGAGCGAGAAGGGTTAGGCATGGTATATGCCGTAAAAAAGTTTAGACACTATTTATTGGCCAACAAGTTCAAGTTTTTCACTGATCATCAAGCTTTGTTATATTTGGTCAATAAACCTTGCAATACTGGACGCTTAGTAAGATGGTTCCTCTTACTAATGGAGTATGACTTTGAAGTTGTTGTCAGGAAAGGTAGAACCCACCTTCGGGCAGATCACCTTTCTCGCATTACTTCAGGAGAGTCACCACAAGGAGTGTCTGATGAACTACCTGATGCTTATCTGTTCAATTTGGAAGTTGTTCCTAAATGGGCAAATAAGTTGGTACCAGTCCTAACCTTCGGCCCTGCAAATAAGAATGTGAAAACATCACAAGAAGAAATTGTAAAATCACAAAAATATCACATATTGGCAGGAAGCATGTACAAACAAGATACTGAGGGTGTATTAGCTTGTTGTGTCGAGGATGATGAACATAGTAGTTGGTTGCAGCAAGCTCATGAGGGATTGCTAGGAAATCACTATTCTAAACAACGAACATTGCAGAATTTGAAACGTTTAGGAGTGTATTGGCCTAGCATGGACAAAGAAATACATGAGTGGATCAAGAATTGTCCAATGTGCAGAGAGAGACCACCAGTGGAGCATGCGACCCTTTATCAAGTATCATTAATTCCAGATTGGAGTGCTCCATTGGTAGAGTTTATGAGATCGGGAAGATTACCCAAAGAGGCCAGTCTAGCAAGAAGACGAAATATGGAGCAAGAGGCTCAAGGCTATGCCTTAGTAGGAGAGAACCTATACCGAAGAGGTAAAGATGGTTACTTAAGACTGTGCGTTCATGAATCAGACTATTTAAGGGTCTTAGAGACTGCACACAGTGGTGTTGCAGGTGGACATTTTGGTCCTGACCGAGTGATTAAGACCATTCTATTCTCAGGACTTTGGTGGCCCACTCTTCATATGGATGCACATACCTATGTGAAGAAATGTGACACATGCCAACGTGCACAATATCCAGTTAGAAAAGACGAGATGCCTTTGAGGCCAATGATGGGAGGGCGTGCATTTTCGAAGTGGGGCATAGACTTCATAGGTCCTATTAATCCCCCAGCTAGAAACTCCCATGCAGAGTACATCATTGTAGCCACAGATTACCTTACAAAGTGGGTAGAAGTCAAAGCCACAACAAAGAATGATGCTCAGACTACGGCTAAGTTCTTATTCGAGAATGTGTTCACGAGATATGGACTACCAATAGAGTTGGTGAGCGATAGAGGCACACACTTCTTGAATGAAGTCATTGAAAATCTTCTCCAAGAATTCTTGGTGATACATAAGAAATCCGCCCCCTATCATCCACAAGCCAACGGACAAGCCGAGAGTACCAATAAGATCCTCTGTAACGTATTGACAAAACTGGTGAATAATAAACGCTCTGATTGGGACAAACAACTTCATCATGCTGTTTGGGCTTATCGAGTTGCCTACAAAACGGTACTCAACGCCACCCCATTTCAGATGGTCTTCGGACAGAACGCTGTGCTACCACTAGATTTCTTAATCCTTGCCTTAAAAGTAGCACAAGAGTATGAGTGGAATGGGCATGAATTGTCCTCTAGGATCTTTGATCTCGAACGCTTGGGTGAAACGAGGCTACGAGCGGCAGCAGGCATCTACGCTGCAAAGAAGAGGCAAAAGGCATACTTTGATGCACACATCAAGGATAAGGGATTGAAAGAGGGGGATCTAGTGTTGGTATACACACTAAAACAACATGCCCGTAAGTTGGAAAAAAGAGGATATGGACCCATGATCATTAATAGAATTTCCACTAGTGGTGCAGTTCAGTTGGCCACTCTAGAAGGAGATATCTTGCCAAACTATATTAGTGGCTGCAGATTCAAGCTATATCAAGAACCTCTTACTGAGGATATGCTAATGAGACTCAACACTGCTAAGAAGCGAAAAGAAGAAGAGTTAAGAGTGAGAGAAGAAGCACAGGTAGAGGCCAGAGAGCGTATTAGGCGAAATAAGTTAAGGCGATTAGGCTTAGATGTCAACTCAAAAGCCCCAAAATATCACATGGATATGTGTCAAAAGTCAGGCATTGCGACTTCTCAGGTCATTGACCGAAGACCCTTTGTGACCATAGAGATAGGACAAGGGAAGGGTGCAAGGACGGTGAAAGCATTGATTGACTCAGGTGCAGCAAGTAGTGCAGTTAGACTTTCCTACTGCCAAGACTTGGGGTTGAACATCAATCCCATAGAAGCTTATCTCATAGGATTGGGAGGTGTGGAAACCCCTTGTTTGGGCGAGGTGGAACTTCCCATCTACCTTCAAGATGTTCCAATGAAAGTCAAAGCGCTAGTATGTCAAGATGAGAACCTTACAGAACCACTTGTCTTGGGTCAAGATTGGATCTATGACCATGCAGTTAACTTAAACCTAAGAAGTCAAATTCTTCAAGTTTGGGTACATGAACAATGCATTACATTAGAATTAGAGAACTGCATGCTCCTAGATCATGGCACCACACACTCTCTTAGTTCTTCCAAGACTAATCATATGAAAGAAGATGTTGTATGTGTCAAAAGCTCTATAATGCAGAAGGAGTCAATCGTGGACGACCAGGTTCGAAGGCGGGTGGATCTTTCTTCTTCTCCAAAGAATCAAGTAGCCACAGTAGTGAGTCCACCACACAAGCAAACACAACCGTTCACGACAACTGCTACATCAAATAGAAAGACACCATTCGATAAAAAAGCAGTTCCGAGCATGAAGCAGATATGGGTACGCAAAGGAGAGCAACCACCAGCCTTGCCCCCACAAATCCCATCTAGGCAAGCCAACCAGGCCAGAAGACGAGGGAAGCAGCTCAGACAAGCTCAATCACAAGGTATCCAACAAGTTTGGGTGCCTAAGAAGTTAGCTGCAGCTCAACAAGGGCAATTACAGATGTGGGTACCTGAGAAGCTCCTACATCTACAACAACCTATGTTCTCCCACATGCGAAAGGTTTCAACAAAGAAGCCAAAAAGAGAAAAGGGTAAGAACCACGTACAGAGACCAAAGGAAGATCAAATCAGCTCTTCAACATTAGTAGGAAGACATGCAAAAAGGATATGGGTTTGGAAGCCAAAAAGTAGCCTCCACCGAACCAAAGCATCAACCACACTGGATACCACAGTTCAGAAAGCATCCAAAGAGAAAGACGCCTGAAGTGACCTCTACAGTGCCAAATGATGTTCTAAAATGGACTCCAATAAGGAGGATTACATCAGTTCGAGACTCAATGGATACCTCCACCAAGGTCGGCATCAACCTCCACAAGTAACATTGAAAGCCTCGAACGAGCAACAACCATGTGCTCCTTGCACAACCCTGTCTTTTGCACCATTTAGGTCATGCATTTCCAAAGTATGCATTAATATAGGGCCACATTACACGGCCGTGCATAGACACACTTGAGAATCCCATGCACAAGAGCACAGTGACATATGTCGAACATTTCTATTGATACTAACTTTTGTGTTCTTGTTTTGTGATATCCTTTTTCTCAAAAAAAAAAAAAAAAAAAAAAAAGGGAAGTGGGAGAGAGCTTGTTCCCAGGTTTGGCTTATGAAACATGAATGAGTCATGCTTAGTTGAAGGTGGAACTGTTGATTACTAGGCATTTATCAATTTGGATCGCAGTGTGTCTCGGCCAGCAGTGAGATTATTGCTGCCTTATCTGGTAGAGGACAAGCATTTGGCATGAACATGGCATCTACAACTATGATTTTCTCTTACCATGGTAGGAATGAAGAGCTTGAAGGTCCGCAACTTGAGTGATGCTTAACTACTTCATGTACCAGAGCATCCAAGGAGATATCTGCAAAAGGTAGTTCTGGAGGAGAAGACTCCTGCATATGGTGAGCTAAAGAGCATATGTGAAACTCAGCTTGGTGTAGTTACCCAATGTTGCTTGCCAAGGAATATAAAGCAATTCAATTCTCAGTATTTCCTGAACCAGTATGGAACAGTAGCACTGGTGAATGGTCTATGTCAATCAGCATGGTAATCTCTTAGAAACCGGCACGTGTCCAATATTCCTCTGAGTGTCAATATAGGGAAGTGAACGTGCATGAGCCCAAGCTCAGAAATGCACATTTTTAGTGACAAATGTTGCTTTGAAAAGAGGAGAGGGGATCCACCACTCAAAAGATCTCATCAGTGGACAATCAACATGGACATTCATCAACAAGGTTCCATCCCAAAGGCCGAGTGTACAACACGAAGAGGCAAACATCCATCAACCTTCGCCATGGTAAGTATCTTTACTCTGGAAACACCATAACCATGATAGTTTAGGAAACCTCTTCGTCAGCATACCCTTGAGCACTTAGCTCAAGACCCGCAATTTTTGCACCATACTTCTTCCAATGCATTTTCCAAGTAAGCATGCGTAGGGCTACATTACAAGGCCGTGCACAAGGCACATACTTTTTTCAACCCAGGCACGAACACACTTACCCATCATTCATTATGGGTTATGAGTAGTTGGCATGAATGCTCTCAACATCATCTTTAAAAGAGCTAGCAGACATCATGGGAACAACATCCATATCTCGGAAGCCAATTGAAGCCAGTAGTTGCTCCAAATCACTCTTGACAACCTCTTCTGAGCAACTTGCAGTTTTGAAAGCTCACAACGCCACATTCTTGCTGGAATCCAAGGAACCAGCTCATACAACGGATGGACACCACCTCTCAAAGCACTACACAGAACAGCCCTTCCAACAAGGGTCTGTCAGGGACGACAGACTCGAGAGGGGGGGGAGTGTTGAAGCTCAAAGTCAAGGACAAAGCATGGAAGCACATCAAAAGGTGGACACACGAGGAAAGGGAGCAAGTAGGGAGCTCCAAGAAGTGTATGTCAAATTTTCAGAAGAATCCCCTACAAAAATAGTGATTTTCATCACTAGAAACCATTGTAAATACCATTATCTATTTTTAGTAACTCCATTTTGTTCAAGCCGAGGAGTCCTCGAGCTTGAGGAGTATTAGAAGTACCATCGTACCAATTTTCATAATTTTTAGACTTCGTTTGAGCCCTCAAATAAGCCCTGGAACCTAATTTTTAACTAGGCCGGACACTAGGTCTGGACAGGGCCAAAACTAGTCAAAAAAACTATAAAAAGAGCTAGAGAGCTCATTTTTGAGGTTAGCTTGTTAGAGAATAGAACTTTTGTAAGAGAACTCTTTTGCAATCTAAGCTTTCCATTGTTCCTCTCTTTGATCTTACTTTGTGCGCGTGTGTGTGTATGTGTGTGCATGTTTGTGTGCTTTCACTCACGCACTTGTGCCTTCACTTGCTCGTGGTCTTCATACCGGTCCTCACGTCTCCGCGGATTGACAAGTAAAGGAGGTGGTGCTTACGCTTGAGCTACAAGGTGCAAAAGAAACACATAGATCAATTCAAGACCCAGCCTATGCACCTGTAGTTTTTCCTGATGAGGAATTTGAACCCCATGGCTGGGCAGAAATTTTAGCAACAATGGACGTAGCCATCAATGAAGAACAATGGACACCTCACTGTGATGAGGATGGCTATGATATTTCAGTCTTCTCCATAGAGCCAATCATGGGAGAGGCAGTTCTAGAAGAATGCGAACCTAGCCCTGATGCATTTGAGGATGCAAGTGACTCCGACCTAGAGTCAATCATTATGGACCCACCATTTGCATCAGATGAAGAATACTTCCATGAAGTAGAATTTCAACCCCAGAGGCATGGAGAGCTCACAAACGATGTAAGAATAGCAACATATGTGACCCCGAAGGAAGAAGGAAAGAAACGGAAGAAGGGAGAAGTCTCACCAGAAGAGGAAGAATCTTTGTTTGAGGTCCCAGAAAATTTTAAGAAATATGAGATAGATGACAGGAGATTCATGATAAGAATGCCTAAACGAGAGGCACAATCAGGAGAGGCCTATGATAACAAAGAAACCACCAAGAAAATAGTAGTGGCCCTAGAAGAAGGAGAGGAGAGATGCACGTACATAGGCCATGACCTAACAGAAGAAGAAGAGCATGCGTTAATTGCCTTGCTAAGAGAATACAGAGATGTATTCGCTTGGAGTTACAAGGATTTGAAAGGTGTTGACCCTGACATATGCTCACACACCATCCCCATGACCTCAGATGCTAAACCCTCTAAGCAAAAGCCCTACACATATAACGATAATTACGCTGCTAAGATCAAAGAAGAGATAGATAGACTGGTTGAAGCTGGATTCATCTATGAAATTGAGCACATTGAATGGGTATCCCCCATCGTAGTGGTGCCCAAGAAGAATGGCAAGCTGCGTGTGTGCATTAACTTGAAAAAGGTTAATGCAGCCACGATTCGAGATAACTATCCGCTTCCCATCACAGAACATCTCTTAGAAAGAGCGGCAGGCAAGGAAGTGTACAGCTTCCTTGATGGATTTTCGGGCTACAATCAAGTAGCCATAGCTCCAGAGGATCAACATAAGACGGCCTTTGCCACATAGTGGGGCATTTTTGCCTTTAGAGTAATGCCATTTGGGCTTACCAATGCACCCGCAACCTTCCAGAGACTAATGTGCCATGTATTTAAAGAGTTCCTGAGGAAAAACTTAGAAGTCTATGTCGATGATCTTTGTGCTCATTCCAACATTAGACAAACCCATATCCCTGAACTCAGACAAATCTTTGACAAATGTAGAGAATATCAAGTCTGCCTGAACCCAGAAAAATGTGTTTTCATGGTCAGGCAAGGCAAGATTCTAGGACACATAGTGTCAAAGAATGGCATATCTACGGACGAAGAGAAAGTGAGAGCTATAGCAGAGCTACCTAGGCCAAAGAATGTCAAGGAAGTACAAGCTTTCATGGGGCATTGTGGTTATTACCGACGATTTATACACATGTATGCTGTCATTGCAAAGCCCATGTACGGACTTCTGACTAACTTTGAGTGGACGGATGAATGTGAGAATTCCTTCCAAGAGCTTAAACGAAGATTATGTTCAGCACCAATCTTGACCACACCAGATTGGAATAAGCCATTCCATGTTCACGTGGATGCATCCAATTATGCCATTGGGTGTGTACTTGCTCAACCTACTGGTGAAGGTAATATGGATCTTCCAATCGCCTATGCCAGTAGACAATTGAATGCAGCTGAACGGAATTACACCACTACAGAGAGAGAAGGTTTAGGCATGGTATATGCAGTTAAGAAATTTAGACACTATTTGCTCGCAAACAAGTTTAAATTTTTTACTGACCATCAAGCATTGTTATATCTCGTAAACAAGCCATGCAATACAGGAAGATTAGTAAGATGGTTTCTCTTGCTAATGGAATATGATTTTGAGGTTGTGGTAAGGAAAGGTAGGACTCATTTGAGGGTAGATCATCTCTCTAGGCTCACATCGGGAGAAGCCCCACAAGGAGTATCGGATGATCTTCCTGATGCTTACTTGTTTAATTTGGAAGTTGTACCGCAGTGGGCTAAGCCATTGGTACCAGTATTGACATACGGGCCTAATCATCCAGTGGTAAACACACGGAATAGGGAGGTTGTGAGAGCCCAAAAGTACCACATCATGGCAGGAAGCATGTACAAGCACACAGATCAAGGGATCTTGGCTTGTTGCGTAGAAGAGGATGAGTACGCTAAATGGTTGCAATTAGCACATGTAGGTGCACTAGAGCAACACCATTCAAAGCAACGAACTTTACAGACGCTAAGGAGACTCGGAGTGCATTGGCCGACTATGGAAGCGGATGTCCAAAAGTTGTGCAAGGAATGCCCAATCTGTTGCACTAAACCACCTGTGGAACACGCTACTCTTTATCAAGTATCCATTGTGCCAGATTGGAGCGAACCTCTAGTATCCTTCCTGAGGACAAACACATTCCCTCTAGACATGACTCTGGCTAGGAAAAGAAGTTTAGAACAAGAAGCCCTGGATTACTCACTCATTGGTGATAATCTATACAAACGCGGTAAAGATGGTTACCTGAGACTGTGTGTCCATGAGAGTGAATATCTTAAGATCTTGGAAACTACTCACCAAGGTGTAGCAGGAGGACACTTTGGACCAGATCGGGTGATCAAGGCAATACTATTTGCAGGCTTCTGGTGGCCTACCCTTCACATGGATGCACATACCTATGAGAAACGGTGTGATGTCTGTCAGAGGACTCAGTATCCTATACGCAAAGATGAGATGCCATTGAAACCTATGATGGGTGGACGTGCATTCTCTAAGTGGGGAATAGACTTCGTAGGTCCTATTAATCCCCAGCTAAGGGTTCTCATGCAGAATACATCATTGTTGCAACAGACTATCTCACTAAGTGGGTAGAGGTAAAAGCTACGACAAAGAATGACGCTCAGACAACTGCTAAATTCTTGTTTGAGAACGTATTCACAAGATATGGGCTACCTATAGAGCTTGTGAGTGATAGAGGCACTCATTTCTTGAACGAAGTGATTGAAAATCTACTCCAAGAATTCTTGGTAGTTCATAAGAAGTCTGCCCCCTATCACCCTCAAGCTAATGGACAAGCTGAGAGCACTAATAAGATCTTATGCAATGTACTGACGAAATTAGTGAACACTAAACGCTCTGATTGGGACAAACAGCTACACCATGCTGTTTGGGCATACCGAGTTGCCTACAAAACGGTACTCCAAGCCACCCCCTTTCAGATGGTATTTGGCCAAAACGCTGTGCTACCCTTGGACTTCCTGATTCCTACATTGAGAGTAGCACAAGAGCACGAATGGATAGGTCATGAGCTCTCCTCTAGGATCTTTGACCTTGAACGATTAGGGGAAACAAGACTGAGAGCCGCTGCAGGAATATATGCAGCCAAGAAGAGACAGAAGGCATACTTTGATGCCCATGTGAAGGATAAGGGTTTGAAAGCAGGAGATCTAGTTTTAGTCTATACACTGAAACAACACGCAAGGAAGCTAGAAAAGAGAGGCTACGGACCTATGATCATCAATAGGATCTCCACGAGCGGAGCAGTACAACTAGCCACATTAGAGGGTGATGTTCTCCCAAACTATATTAGTGGTTGCAGAGTCAAGTTGTATCAGGAACCCCTCACGGAGGAAATGCTCAGCCGACTCAACACTGCTAAGAAACGCAAAGAGGAAGAAAAGCGAGTTCGAGAAGAAGCTCAAGCAGAAGCTTTAGAACGCATCAGGAGGATGAAGTTACGAAGGCAAGGTAGAGATCAGCCTAGAGCGAATGACTATGCAGATCAAGGATATCCTATGGCCATGTGTGAAGTTGCAGGAACAAGCTCGCATAGGATAATTGATAGACGTCCTTTCATAACCCTAGATATAGGACAAGGAAAGAGTGCAAGGAACGTAAGAGCCTTGATTGACTCAGGCGCAGCCACTAGTGTTGTTAGAGTGTCTTACTGTCAAGAATTACAGTTAACTGTCAATCCTGTGGAAGCATACCTCATAGGATTGGGAGGAGTGGAAACCCCTTGCATGGGCGAGGTGGAACTTCCCCTCTACATTCATGATGAGACAATGACAGTTAAAGTACTAGTGTGTCAAGATGAGGACCTCACGGAACCCCTTGTCTTGGGTCAAGACTGGATCTATGACCAAGCAGTCAACTTGAACCTAAGAAGTGGACTTCTTCAGGTATGGGTCAATCATAGTCGAATTACAGTAGAGTTAGATAATGGAGCACTCAAGGAACTAGGAAAGGCACAGACTCCTGGTCCTTCCAGGAGTACACATGAAGATGACCATGCTGTTCTTGTCCAAAACTATGTGTTGCAGAGGAATGATGGTTGCAAACAAGGAGTCAGGGATGCAACGGAACTCCCTTCTTTTCCAAAGGTCAGAAGGAGGCAGCAACCAAAGGTGGATCAAAGGCAGAAGAAGCAGAGTACTACCTATGCCGGAAATCAAAAGTACCTGCGCAGCAAAATATCTCAGCAAGTAAACCAAGTGTGGGTGCGGAAAGGCGAACACCCGGTTGCACTCAAGCCAATCACACGGGCAAAGCCTCTTATTAGTAACCAACAACACGACACTAATAAGAAGTCTTTCAGAAATTCTTCTGCTAACGTGAAATCTATTTGGGTGCCCAAGAAGTCGATGAAGGCTAGCCCACAATCAAGAAAAATTTGGGTGCCTAAGGCTTGCTTGCAGGCGCAAATAGCTACGCCGAAGCCACAACCTATACAGCGTAACCCATTCACTCGCACAACCGGCATCCACTCGTTTTCAACACTCACGAACACACCAAGGCCCATGAGCACGAACAGAATCATTTGTAAATGGGTCCCTAAAAGGCCTCATGTTCAAGCTGACACACCTATAAAGCTCTCGAGAGTCTCTACGGAACCACGAGCAAAACCCATCCACTGCATTTGGCAGCCCAAGACTTGTAACAAACGCTCGGACCCCGATTGTAAATCCATGACCACCTACTAACCGCTTCACTCTCACATCACATCATTTCGCTTAGCTCTTAGGTCTACCTAACTCCTAACTACACACACTAGCACCGAGCACTTATTAACCCCTAACCACTCCCGAACTTTAAGTTAATGTTGTAACAAGGGACACCATGTCATTTTTGTGTCCATTGCAATGTTAACGTTTATTCATATATTCTCACAGAATCAGCTACGACATTTTTAACATGGCGGAGGCAGCAGGAACTAGCTCGCACACAGAAACAAGCCCGCAAGTGGTGGACTTGGACAGTTTACCCGTTTTGCCTGAGACAATTGAAAGACCAGAAGAATTGCAGGCCGTCAAAATCATACCTATTGCGGACCCTCCACGTGGCCACACCATGCCCGTGGGAAAGACTTCACATTGGTTTACCGAGGTGGCAGGACCCTTGGGTGAAGGAACGTACCTATGGGAATCAGAGTTGGACTTCAATGGGAAGCAAGGCAGATACCATTTCTTTACAAGAGAATTTGAGAAATTACAAAATGCAGAAGGTCTACGTCCGATATGGGAAAAGGCAGGATTGAGTGCCTATTTCAGTGCCCGACTCCCAAAACCTGACTTCATGCGATGCTACTATCTCATCAACACCTTGACTCCAAACCAGAACCCAAAAGGTGCAAGCTCATTTGTGATTCCATCTCTGACAAAGGGGAATGAGCTCAAGAGGTTCAGGCTATCAAACAATTTGGTGAGAGAGGCTCTAGATATGCGCGGAATGCATATTCCTACAGAAAAGGAAACCCTAGTACCGGATTACATGAAGAATCGAAGTCTCACCAAACTCAAGGACATGGTATCCATGACGCCTAATATTGCAATACACCTTCGCATGTGCATGCAACACTTTGCTTTCCCGGCGCAAGATAGATTCACCATGCCGCCCAAAAAGATTTGGTTTAGCTTGTATCTGGCAGAGACACAGAGCCTCACCATCAACCTACCCCACTGGATAATTGATCAGATACACCTAGCTCACAAACGCTGGCCGCGGAAACAGGTTTTATATGGTTGTTGTGCTCTGACAAGAATCATTTATAGGTGTTTGGCTTATGACATTCCGATCCAACGGGCCCTAATGTGGAATCGGGTTGAGCAGTTTAGAGGCAGGACATCCACTGGACCCCCTTCTAAGAAGATGAGAGGCACTGTCCAAGTCCCATGTGCTCAACCACGTGGAGCCACCCTAACACCAGACGTCACCCCTCCACCCCGAAGAGTCCGACCATTCACACTCCGACTTCCAAGACGCAGCACCGATGGTTCCACCTTGATATTCCCTCCCATTCCAACCGATCTTGAATTTCCTAGTGGTGCACCTTTGGAAGAACTCACTAATGAAGATTTCGAGCAATTATTACAAGATGTAGAGTTGGAGGCAGAAGAGGCACAACAAGCGGAAAACGTGCAAACGCAGGCCACAACCTCCCAAGCACCTGTCACACCTGTTGAAGTGGATGCCGAGGATGACGGAGATGAAGAACAGGAGGATGATGAGGAGGATTATGATCAAGAGCACCAAGAGGAGCAACAAGAAGTGCCAGAACTTGTAGGTGCACCAGCATATACAACTCAACTACGAAGGCTATACGACACTACCAAAGTAGTACAAGAAAGGCATCAACTCTCTCTGGTATCAGGTCAAGCTTTGATGCAAGAAATGCTATCAGATGAAGGGGTGGACCAACACTTCATTGACACCCTCAAATTAGTGTCAGACTCTTTAGGAGTTCCGGAGGCTGTCCACACCGCAGTCCGCCAGTCCGTAAGGTACGACAAACGCAGAGTGGACACGTTACCACGAGCAGGTAAGACTATCAGGATACCCGTCACAGAACCAGAAGTACCCATTGAGACCACAGCCACCCCCACAACCACCACTGACCTCTCTGTCGAAACCTTCGTTCAGACATCACCCATCTCACCCCAGCATCCTCCATCACCACCTTCTCCACCCCCACCACCACCTCCCACCTTGGAAGAAACGACAGTCATCACCTCTACCTTCACTTATAACCCATCCTCATTCAAATCATTCTCATTTCGAGAACCCACCTCACAAGACACCCTCTTCTCCTTCGTCACCAATCCCTTGTACACTTCGTCCCGTCTATCCTCTGAACCCATGACTGGCCATCCCATAATTCCAAGTGTAGTTGGAAACCCAGCACCCACAGAAGGCACCCTGTGTTTCCCGACCTATCCCCCAATACGGGTACCTCCATTCCATGACCCTCACTTCCCATCTGGCCCCTACACCTCTTTCAGCCTGACCGCGCCACCCCAATACCCGTCCGTTGTGGAGCAGTTCACCCGCTCTCCAATGTTTCCGAGGCACATTTCTCCGATGTTCGCAACGACATCAATTTTCACGAACACCACACTCACTTCACCTACCATACCCACCTACATGGTAGCCCCTGTACACACCACTTTGTCTGACCCAATGGACATTTCACCAACCACAGCACCTCCCCCCACGATTCCACCATCTCCCCCTCCCTTACCCCCCACCTCACCACTCACATCATTGGCACCCACAACATTCACTACCCCCCTACCCAATCCCACCTCCCCTGCATTTCAAACTTTTCCCCTTGCATCTCATAATGTAAATAGCACGTTCAACACCTTACTTCAGTGTGCACATCAACTGCAACAAGAGTACCATAAATTGGAAGAACGCACTACGGTACTCCAAGCAGAATCTCAACGTCTACAAGCTAGAGTCACCACTCTTGAAGCTGACTACCAAACGCTCCTAGCCGAGCATACCACCCTACAGCAGGCTCACTCCGAACTGGAATCAAAGACATCAACAGTAGATGACCAACCAGTCAAAGAACTAGAAACAGTGCTTCAAGCGCAAATGATCTCTAACGCTACACTCAGACGCAACATTGGGCTATTAAGGAAGCATATGGCCGCAGCACTAGAAGAGAACAAACGACTTCAACAACAAAACCAAGACAACTTTGAAGCGGCTATGGAAGGAACCGTAGGAGCAACCGTTAGCCCTACCAGATATAGAGCAGTCCCATCGGAAGACATTCGCATCTTACTTGAGGAGCATGCAAATTTCTTGGAGTCATATGAAAAGCTAGAGACTGAATGTGCAGATCTCAAGAAACAGATAGCCAGTGTCCCCACAGCTCAACAGGAGCCGGTAATCTTGCAACACTCTACAGAAGAAATGGAGACCCTCCGGAAACAGGTGGCAGAACTCCAAGCACGCCTCCTACCATATGAAAGACCACCCTCGCCCATTGAAGAACCAGAACCTGAAACAGTAGTGGAAATCTCCGTCGATGACAGCTATGAAGAGCCATACGAGCCTATGCCGACGCCTGGTGGTCGAACTACAGAAGAAGGACAAGACACGTTAGAAATTCAAGTTCCAGATTGGGTCAAAAGGGTCGAGAAAGTGGGTAAGACACATGATGATCGTGTGGCCGTGCAAATGCAATCTCTCACAAATCTGGAAGAAACTGTCCTTCGGTCTTCCTACTTTCAAAATTTATCCCATCAACGGTTAATCACAACATCAGAGTCGCAATACATGCCTTATTTTGTCTTACTACATGATTATAATGCAGAAGTCAAAAGACATACAAGGAAGGAGCCCACATTCGCCACTCAATTTGAGATAGGGGATTTACCGACAGATGCACGTGCTGGCTCGATCTTCCAACCTAATTGGCGTGCACGTCTACTCACCGATTACCCAGAGATGATGAGTACCTGGGCAACCATGCCACTATATATCAAGTATAATCCATGCTATTGTCCAGTGGTACGTCGCAGATCCTGGCAAGCATTTGCAATCAAGGTACGCAACAATAAAGAATGCTCGGCTTGGGTTAACTACCCATATTTTGCTCCACCTCGAGGGACCCCAATCGTAGCCTACATGATATCAACAATTCGGCACTGGTCTACACGTCTAAATAATGTACCCGACATAGCAGCGAAAATGTGTATGAAGATATTCGAGCTCATGACCATTGTCTTCAAAACCTTTCGGAATGTCCAAGCTCCATACATCTCTGCCCTGGATTCTCTCAAGGCAACAAGGATTTAGTCTACGACATGAGCCAAACCCCCTCGGTCACTATCATCTTTGCTTGGCATGCACGAATAAAGTACTTGCCCGCATGCTTCAAGCAGACATTTGAGGAAATGTTCTCTACGGGATTCTGGGAATACAATTCCGAAATTTTCATTCCCAGACCCACACATTTGCTACATCTATTCGCAGTAGAACAAGCGATCCATGCAGATCAGTTACGTCTGCCACATCCGGACATTCCAGGACCAATCGATTGGGATCGTATGATGACAGATTTGGCCAGAGGACTACGCATACAAGAACATCAGCTTGCCACTCAGGTTGTGGAATATTACATCCAACACTCCCAGCAACAAGGGTCTGTCAGGGACGACAGACGCGAGAGAGGGGGGGGTGTTGAGCGCAGTATGGGCACCCAAGGACCGACTAGACAAGGAAGCCAGCGGAGAGAGTCAGAACAAAGTGAAGGAGTAAGTAGACAAAGCAGTCGACGCAAATCTGGCAGATAGGCCCTTCAAATTTCTTCCAAATCAACATCTTTTAACAGTGATTCTTATCACTAACAATCATTGTAAATACCATTTCATATTTTTGTAGCTCCATTTTGTGCAAGCCAAGGAGTCCTTGAGCTTGAGGAGCCTTAGAAGTACCTACATATCAATTTTCGTATTTTTTAGACTCCGTTTAAGCCCTCAAATTGGCCCTAGAACCTAATTTTTAACTAGGCCGGACACTAGGTCTGGACAGGGCCAAAACCTAGTCAAAAACTATAAAAAGAGCTAGAGAGCTCATTTTTGAGGTGAGATTGTAATTGAAACGAACTTGTAAGAGCTTTTTGAAAGTAATCTAAAAACTCCATTGCTTCTCACTCTTTGTCTTGCCGTGTGTGTGCGTGTGCGTGTATGTGTGTGCATGTTTGTGTGCTTTTCACTCACGCACTTGTGCATCCACTTGCTCGAGGTCTTCATACCATCCTCACGTCTTCCCGGATTGACATTAAAGGAGGTGCTACTCATCACTGAGCTACATGGGGCGATTAGGGTGAGTGAGGTATAGGGGGCAAATGGGAAGTATGGATCCATGGAAAGGGGAATGTGTGAATATGGGTCAGCAAGAAAGCCTATACTACCTTCTATGGGTCATGGTGTCCCTCTATGCTAGGTACTATTGGATGTCCAATGATGGGTTTAATAGGCGAGAATGGTGAAGTGATAAAAGGGTTGGTAACGGAATAAAAAAGGTTGGCCTGGGATGTTGGCTCACGAAAAGAAAAGGATGTTGATGGGATGGTGGTTTGTGTCATGGTAATTATTAGAACCGGGGTTTCTGGAGTGGTTGGTGGTAGGGTGGGGGAGATGGAGGAGATGGAGGGTGTAGGGGTGACATTGGTGATGTCTGTACAAAGGTTTCTACAGTGAGATCAATGGTGGGTGTTGGGGTAGTTGTCAGCTCTATGGTAGCTACGGGTTTGGTTACTTGTATTTGTATATTTTTTCCTGCACATGGTCATGTATCCACCCTACGATTGTCATATCGGTCAGATTGTTGAACGGCTGTGTAGATAGCCTCCTGAACTCCCAAGGATTTGGACAGTACTTGGAGGGAAGTGATGAATTGCAGGTCCACTTCTTCATCTATTAACATCTATTCTATTAGGGCTTGGCCTGATGCAAAGGAAAGTTTGTGCCTCTCTTGCACTACCTTGATCGTGTCATTTAAACTTTGAAATTGGAATGTGTATGCAAGAGCACCTACGAGTTCTGGTACTCCTTGCTACTCATCTCGGTATCTTTCTTCATGCCCTTCCTTGCCTTCTTCAAATTCTTCATCTTCTGCATCGTCTTCATCCTCTTTTTCCTCCACATCAACAGTGGTAACAGGTACTTGTGATGTTGTTAACTGTAGTTGAGCTCCTTCCACAATCAGAATCACTATAGGCTCTCAACTTCAAATCTGAAGTAAAAGGATAATACAATCCTTCCTTTATAGTTCCTTTGATATTTCTAACTATTGGAATCCAATGAAGCAGTACATACCAAGGCACTACAACTTGCAAAGGCTCGCAGTGACAGATGAAGAACTGGACAACCAACCCTTCCACATCTAGAAGCTAGACGACTTTTGTGAAGGGACACTCCCTCTCAAAGCACTACTTGGAACAACCACTACAACAAGGGTCTGTCAGGGACGACAGACTCGAGAGGGGGGGGGGGGAGTGTTGGAACTCAAGGTCAAGCACAAGCATGGAAGCACATCAGAAAGGTGGACACACACAAGAAGAAGGAGCAAGTAGAGAGCTCTAAGAAGTACATGTCAAATTTTTAGAAGAATCCCCTACAAAAATAGTGATTTCCATCACTGAAAACCATTATAAATACCATTTTCTATTTTTGTAACTCCATTTTGTTCAAGCCGAGGAGTCCTCGAGCTTGAGGAGTATTAGAAGTATCATCCTACCAATTTTCATAATTTTTAGACTTCGTTTGAGCCCTCAAATAAGCCCTGAAACCTAATTTTTAACTAGGCCGGACACTAGGTCTGGACAAGGCCAAAACTAGTCCAAAAACTATAAAAAGAGCTAGAGAGCTCATTTTTCGGGTTAGCTTGGGAGAGAATAGAGCTTTTGTAAGAGAACTCTTTTGCAATCGAAGCTTTCCATGGTTCCTCTCTTTGATCTTACCTTGTGCGTGTGTGTGTGTATGTGTGTGCATGTTTGTGTGCTTTCACTCACGCACTAGTGCCTTCACTTGCTCGTGGTCTTCATACCGGTCCTCATGTCTCCGCAGATTGACAAGTAAAGGAGGTGGTGCTTACGCTTGAGCTACACTAGGTGGTTCTTCCCCTTCCTGACTACTACTTCAAAGTTGTACTCCATTAATAATAGAAACCATCATATCAGTCTTCTTGTGTTACATAGCTTATTAATTAAGTACAATAATGCTTGATGATGTGTGAAGAACTTGAACTTATTTGCTAATAAGTTGTTGGTGCATTTTACCCAAGCCTACATGCTTGATATGCTTGATATTATGCTCATTTATAAGTCACATGTGTAGTCATGTGAACACCTCTTGTAAAAGAGTTCATTTTTATCTCTTGTAATTAAAAAAAGAAAAAAGAAAAGGATGGCTTACCTCATCCATGATGTAAAAGCAAAGTCGTGGCTCGAACTACCTAAAACCACGAATTTTTGAGCTCAGGGAATATCTCCTAACTTTGGGGATCACTTTTACGTGGATCCATTCGAATTCGAATTCAAAACTCCCTCCAAGAATAGCTATAAAAAGAGCAAGAAGGAAGAGGCGATTAGCAAGCCTTGTACGCGACCACTTCATGTCATTTTGTAGAGATTGAAGAGCTTACACCATAGCTCTATCATTCTACTCCCATTTTGCAAATATTCATTGCCAATGTGGTTGTAATCATATGTGAATCTATACATTTATCATTATCTACTTCTCTGTTTTGTTCTCTGTTATACTCACTAAGAGCAGTAACTTCAGAAGGTCATATCTCGTGTTCTATGCAACCTATTTCAGTGTTTTAACGTGCATTGGATAGCTTTGCGTGTCTTCTTTTTACATATAAATGTTCATGGTCATTGAATTTACAATTTTGGAGATATCTGCATTTTACTGCTCACTGGTCTATCTCTGCAGAGCCCCGAAAATGGTGGGCATGTTCCAGAAATTGATGAATCTTGTTCTCATTGCTTAGTCCATCATTTGAAGTGTTTTGACTTGGATTGGGAATCTTGCTAAGTCTATTTGCTATGCCCAAAAGGAATTGTTCTAATTCCTACCAACTTGAGAGCACTGTTCATTTTTTCAGCAGGTGTATGTCCAAAAATAGCAAGTTTTGGGAGCTAGTCATTTCGCAACTAGTCTGTCTTCACTTAAACTTTTGGGATACATGTTCCAAAGTACTTGGCTGATATTTTGGTGGATTTAGGAAGCTCAAAGGGTCTACTAATCAACTCTGAAGTCTTAGTTGGCTGGTGTGAAGCCGGTTGTGACAGCACCAACTCATCTTTGGATTGCATCCACCATCTCTCTTCACATAAGTAATGTCTCAATTTTTTTTACCACATAAATCATTCCTAATCCTTCATGCTCTATAGTTGTATAATTTCTTTCTACTACATTTAGTCATCTACTTGCATAAGCGATGAGGAGCTAGAGTGCATTATCATGGAACCCTTCTGCTCAATAGAAGAGGAGTATCAAATCCATGCATTCTTCTACGATAGGCTCCTCTTCCAAGGGTTCTATCATAACTATGGTTCTTGAGTCAAATCCATGCATTCTTCTATGATAGGATCCTCTTCCAAGGGTTCTATCATCAATATGGAAATGTTGTACCTCTCCTCATCATAGTGAGGGATCCATTCTTCTTTATTTACTGCCATGTTCATGGTGGCTAAGATCTTGCCCAACCATGAGGCTTGAATTCCTCATTTAGGAACAGTATCGGTGTGTAAGCAAGATCTTGAAGGGTTCGAGGATGTCATTGGAAACCCAAAGTTGTGGATTCTAATCTTTCTTCCTCTTGTTTAGGTACCTTACACATCCATAGATGAGTGTCCTCATGTAACCATGAAGGGTTTGATTCTATACATTGCATCGAATCTGTTTCTTTAAGCATCCTATGGATAGTATTCCACTAGATTGGGGGCACATCATGATGGGAATAATCCTTTAGGTTGACTTTGATGGTCACTCCTAAATGTTGCAGGTACAAGGAGTGAGTTCCCCAATCTTGTACAATTTGCAATTGTCACATGAATGGTCATTCCAAAATCATCTCCTACGCATGATTCCTTCCAAATTCACAAGTGGCAAAGGTGTGCTCAAATTCTACACCACAAGTGGTGAGAGATATACCTTCTAGCAATCCTAATGGTTTCAAAATGTGTTCGTTAGCCATTTGAATCTTTCTTGTCGGTCTTAGGGCTAAATTACCCCAACATTTCCATAATAAAGTGGTAGTGATGGCTACTTTGCCACCTAAATCTAGGATGGCTTTGCTGGTGTAGCCTCTGTGGGTTATTCGAAGATAGGTATTACCTTCCTCTCCCTCGTTCATACCTCCAATTCTTTCCGCATGTATTTTTGGTACCTTCTTGTGTGAACCTCCCTGAGAGTGAGTGGTAGCTATCTCTGGGAGCTAGTTTGCTACATGCTTCCACAACTCAGGTTTAATTTTCGATCATTCTTCTAAAGTGAGATGACATTGCAATTTAGTGTTCTTGATTATATCTATGTTTCTCAGAATCACTGACTCTTCATTTCTAACTATTATGTTGGGTGCTCTCATACTAATAGACTTGGCTTCCCAAGGTCATGTGAACTGGGGTAATTCTTGTAAATAATTAGATTCAAAATTTGTATGTTCACTAGGTTGCTCTTCCTCTATTGCGCCATATATCGAGGGTATGTCTTGGGGAATTTGTTCCTATGAATTATCTCTCTCTTGAATAGGGGGTGGGTTTCTTGCTCTCGTCTCCACTTCTCTTCTTGGATTTCCCTCAAAAATCCCTGTGAGTACTTATGTATGGAGGAAAGATTCTCCCCTTCAGTAGTATTTGGTACTTGAGACAACGAGGGTGTATCACCTTTCTGTTCCTTAAGAGCCATATTTTTCTTCTGCAAACTCTTGTTTTGATTACTAGAAATCAAATGTTCTAGCCTCTCCAATAGTCCTTGAAAGTGTAGCTGTGGATTTTCTATGTTACTCCATTGATGTATTGGGAGGCCTCAAACATAGTTTGGGCTAATTCTACCATCTTCATGCAAATATTAGTTCTCTCAATTTCTAAGTTTTCTCTTGGATAATTCTTGCTTAATTCTACTATGCGAACTCCTTCTCTTAATATTGCCTGCTATGCTCGAAACATCATGTCTAAATTTTCAAGTATGGGTTCAGCTAAAACAGATCCCAATTTCTGATGCGGGGTCTCTTGATTTGACTCTTGCGAAGTTAATTCCAAGATTTTAGCTCTAGTCTCCTTTAAACTTCCTCCCAGCTCACTTATTTTCTTACTCATTTCCTCTTGATCCTTCCAAGATTTAGTTTTTCTTCCACTAGACTCTCCAACTTCGCTAATCTCCACTATTTTTATCAAGGTTTTGTTGTTGATCTTGCAACAACGCCTAGGTTGTTGTTATCACTTAGATAGGTACAAATGCTGGTTTAGATCCATCTGAAGTGTGCACACTGCCTATCACATTTATGGGCATCCCTTTAGAGGCATTAGCGAGGTTCTTAGGGCCATCTCTTATGACATGCTCTTTACCACATTCGGCACAAAAATCTTGACTTAACTAACTGGGTACATCTCAACATTCTTGGGTGCTCATGGGGTCTAGGTAGAGGAAAGTCATCCCTACCTCCTTGTAGTCTTGCTTCTCTTGGTCTCTACATTCTATCAGTTTCCATGGTTGATCTATCTCTCCCTATGGTGTGAGTAAAACTCGCTCCTGGCTTTTCCTTCTTTTTCTTTCTTTGGGAACCAAAGGCTGTGGATGTCCCGAATCCTTGGTGGCTAATAGCATTTTCTTGTGATGGGGGGAATACCAATTCACCTCTCCATGTATAAGCATGTCATCCTTGATTGGACACCACAAACACTCATTCTGATGTGTTGTCTAAGTATACTACCTTTCTAGGCATATCAAGTCCTTGAATTCGTAGATTGTGATTGATCCTATTTCACTTGGATATTCCATCCTATACCTCCAAAATTCTTCATTAGTATCTTTATTTAGAAATAACTCAAATAACTCAATACTTTTTTTATCTTGAGGGATCCATTATGGGTTCAACATCCTTGTCAACATTGATTTGCCTCTAGGTGTCCTAGGTTCACCTCCTAATGGTTCTTGTCCTTGGGCTCCTGCTTTCATCTCAGGAATGACTACTCCAAATTCATTAGTGTAGTTAGGCTGATTAGTAATGATGTACATTGTTCCTTCCTTGTCTAAGTATGCATCTCTCTCAAACTTAACCTCCTGATGTTCCAATCCAATGGATTGGTAAGGGTTTTGCAATTGAACAACCGACCTTCTTAAACCATCTCATAGATGCGAGCACCTAAGTGGTTGGTTTGAACATATTCTAGTTGGGTCCTGTAGGGTCCTTTGGGTTTTTCTAAATAGGCCACACTTAACCCTTCTTATGGTCGCTCCATGCTATAAGCCATTTCAGACTCACTTGTCTCTGAGCTCAAATCCTATGGGTAACTATTCAATTGTTGAGCCCAAGAGTGTGTTGTGGTTCTCACACTTGCCTCTAATGACCTAAGGCTTTGTCAATCTACCTTTCCTATGGGCTTTTCTGATCTAAGGTTCATGAAGTAACCTCCCTCTAACACCCTATGTGAGTTGTTGTCACATCTATTCCTTTGTTCTCAATCCCTTGGTTTGTTTTACTCCTTTTATCCTCTTGTGTTGTCCAATTGTGTACGTCCGAAATCATCTTTTCTTTGTATGTTTGATTTTTTGCACCTCTGGTTTTAATTATTTTCCTTTAAGTCTCCTTCATTGCAATGTCTTACTTTACACTTGAACTTGAATGGTTAATGTTTCTTGTACTTAATTCGTTCCTATCGCAACCCTAATTCAATCAACGATGCTACTCACACTTAGCCTGTACTATCAATTGAGTGAGGGGTTGAGAATTCTTCCAACCTCAAGTCCAATGCTTTGTTGGTTGCTCTTTTGCTCAAGAAGATGCACTTCTCAAGCTTGGTCTTGAATGCTCTAAATAGCCTTGTGTTGACTAATGAACTTGGTTCTTCTTTAAACATGTACTGAAGTCCTCAATACACACACTTGGCTTGCAAAATCTCTCAAAATAGGCTAGATATGCCAAAAAATAAAACCCTAAAAATGTGTTCTAGATGGACTGTCATGATGGTTTGACACAATCATGATGGTGATGAACGGTCATGATGGTCCTATGCAATTGCGATGGCATGATGTGGAAGCATCATGATGGTCTACAACTTAATGGGCTATCATGATGGTCTGGAACCATTGCGATGGTGTGCACAGAGTGTGACGCGATGGCCTAACAATGTTGCGATGGTCAACTTTCCAGCAAACCGTCGCAATGGTATATCCAAACCACGAGGACCTAGGGTATACACGATGGCATGAGCCAATCAGGATGGTGTGGCCTTAAGAAAATTGTCATGATGGCATATGCCCATCGTGATGGTCTCATCAGGAAGGTTGTCGCAATGGTCTTTGATGGATGCACTATGATGGTCTCAGCACAATCGTGTCAAAGCACCACGATGGTATGAACCAATCACGATGGTGTGGGCTATGATGATCGTCGCGATGGTGATCTTGATCATCATGATGGTCACAAGTTGTCATGATGGCATGAACCATCACGATGGCTCAGTCTCATCGCGATGGCATGAGCCAATCACGATGGTGATGTCCAATCGTGATGGTGACACACCATCGTGATGGCTCACTATGTACCTAAGTGAGGAGGTCTTAGGGACTTGTGTCAAAGAGACTAAATCTCATTTGTCCCACAAGTGCATATAGTGGTGGATTAACACACGTTTAATTATCAATCCAAAGAACCACATGAACCAAGTGTATGAGGACTTGCGCACACGTGATGGGAAATGAAGTGGCTTAGCTATAATGCATATGAAAAGACTAAATTACCTCTCCAACTCACTCAATCTATGGAAATGTCTGCCGTAATACCACTTACAGCAATAAACACAAATTCGAATGTTTCTTCCAGCTCTGAACTTCGAATATGGCCAATAACAGGTTCCTTTCGAAGCTCTCGACAGACGCATCTATTGGTGGCACTCAAATCTCACAACCGCTCTTCAACTTATGGAAAAAACAGTGAATGGCGAGAAATAGCTACACTCACTCCACAACTTGTATTGGTTCACACACACACTACAGTAATTCAAAAGTGATGGGGAGGGATAGACCACACACATTCCAAGCATTACACACACACAAAAGATCATGGAGAAGATGAAAATCAGCAGGGAAGAAGCAAATTCAAAATTTCAGCTCTCCTTCTTCACAATGGCAAAAAGTTCTTACAAAGAGTCACAAAGTGACTTATATACATGTGCCCTAAAAATGGTCCTTTCACACATGAGACCGACACTTTATTAACGAATCTCTAACTTCCTACTATTTTACAGGAAATATATTACAATGATTTGGGCTTATGCATCTAGAGGACTCCTCTAGTGCAATTACATAGCTTCAAGGGAATTTTCTAGTATTTAGAAGAAGAAATCTATGCCATTAATTTGAAAATTTTGGGGCTCCTCTTTTGTGCCTTTTTTCTTTGTAACACTCTCCCCCTCTTTGTCTCTATCGTCCCTTGGCAGGCTTTAGTCCTTTGCCTGCAGCTGGTCTATGGCTCCTGAATACACACACCTAGTGGTCGAAGAAGTAATAAGGGTTGTCAGAGAATTTGCTACTTTATCCGAAATTAGTCCTTTGCTTCTATAATCCCCTTGGTATTCAGTACATTCCTAAATATGGGTTGTTGTATTAAATTGGGCTACCATGCACACTATCAGTGGCTAAGAATGTGATATTCTTAGTCACCCTTTTCAACTTCTCAGCCTCTATCTCTTTCTAACTTTTGGTCCTCGGATATGTCTTTGTCTTCACACATCTGACCCTATTGTATTGACTAGAGCCTGTTTACTTCTTTCCACCACACACACCTTGTAGACGAGGAGACAATTAAGACCTTTAGACAATTGGTTATCTTATCCGATGAAGGATCCTTTAGGCACTATCTCTCTTCCCTGTTCGTTGCTTTCACTGCATGCACCTGGTGGATGAGGAAGCTGTGTGCAACCTCCCATGAAATTTCCTGGTTGTTATCTTTATTTATTTCCAATCCTCAGGACTTGGTTGTTTGGTGTTGTCGCCTGATGCGTGCCCCTGTGGGGCTTTGGGCAGAGGGTTGTTCTCTTCTTTATGAGCTTTGTTCTTCACTGAGCAGTTTTATTCTTTGATCTTCTTCTTTTTATTTTTTTGATTGATTCCCCTTCCACACATCCCTCCTCCTGAACTCTGTTGTCCCGGACAAGCTTTTTGTGGTGACATGAGTATGTTTGTATGACTTACTGCTCTCGCTGATTAAACAAATTGTCTTGACATAACATCAATTCCTTCCATTGAGTTGACTTCACCCCGTCATCTAGTGCCTGTCTGATCTGCAAAGAAACTTAATTCGTAGGCCACCAGTCGTGCATTGAGGTTAGAAGATATTTTCACAAAAATCTCTGAATCCATTTCAAAAAACCCTGTAAAAAATGCCTCTTCAAAGGTCTGCATGTATGTACTTGGCAAAAACATGAGTCTGGAGTAGATAGCCATGAGTGTTAAGCGACTAGGTATAGTTGATAAATAAAAAACGAGGGCATCCGATCCCTAGTTAATGCCGATGAAGTTCAGAAATGTATACTGCACATGTTGAAATATCTTTATTACTGTTACTAACATACTCAAAATTTTGTTAGTCATTTTGACTGCTAAATCTCGTACAGCTGCATATCTGGCAATCCAAAATTCTTGGAATTGATTCTTCTCCCTCATTGCCTTGTTGTAGTTGTTGGAGTTAGACATCTGCGGAAGCACGTGAAAAACACAAGGAAGAAGAAGAAGCTTGGAGCACAACACACAATACTGAATGTATTACTAGAGAATGTACAAAGATAAGTAGCCCATTAGGGCAATAGGCGTATATACAAGCCGGGGGAAAAAAACCTCCTAAAGAGGGAAAAAAGTGCCCCGGCGGTCCTAGCGTGTTCACACACATCACTACCTAAATATATCAACAAATCCCCCCTGGGAGTGATGCGGTGAACAAGGAGCTAGCACTCATGTATAAGGAAGTGCCAAGCTATGTGGAAATCACTCCACAAAAGGAAGTAAACCCAAAGCTTTGCGAAAAGCTTCAAACTTCTCCCTAGGCAGAGCCTTCGTGAAAAGGTGTGCAATGTTCTCCTGCATGGGCACATATGCCAAGCTGATCTCCCCTGCAAAGAACCTCTCCCTGACATAGTGATAATGCACCTCAATGTGCTTAGTGCGAGCATGGAACACAGGTTTCCTCGCAACTGCCAATGCACTCTTACTATCAGTGAAGATGGTGGTGGCAGAATACTGACGAACACCCAAATCAACCATAAGGCGTCTGAGCCACACACACTCAACAGTAGCTATAAACGCTGCCCT
The DNA here is from genome assembly GCA_020310875.1 of Ceratopteris richardii. Lineage (NCBI taxonomy): Eukaryota > Viridiplantae > Streptophyta > Polypodiopsida > Polypodiales > Pteridaceae > Ceratopteris > Ceratopteris richardii. The sequence continues at coordinate 99,945 of MU260882.1, read as the reverse complement.
ATACTCAGCCTCACAACTGGAAGTGGCCACAGTAGGCTGCTTCTTGCTCAACCAAGATATACATGAGCTACCAAGCATGAAGCAAAAGCCACTAGTGGACACACGAGTGTCATAGCAACCAGCCCAATCAGAGTCAGAAAAAGCATGCAAGTCTGGCGACAATGATCCCCCCTTGGGATAAAACAACCCAAGTAGCCGAGTACCACTCAAATAGTGAAAGATGCGCTTAATTTCCTGCCAATGCTTGACTCCTGGGCAATGCATAAACCTGCTCATCTGTGAGACAACAAACTGAATATCTGGCCAAGTAATGCATAAGTAAATCAAGCATCCAAGAGCTTTGTTGATAGAGAACAACATCAAATGCATCTCCAGCATCATGAAGACTCAATCGTAAACCTGTCTCCATAGGAGTGGCAATAGGCTTATAGTCTTCAAGGCCAAAATGTTGCAATAATGTGTCAATATATTTCGTTTGACACAACACCATTTTGCATAAACTGAACGCCCAAATAGTGATGCAAATGCCCCAAATCAGACATCTCAAATGAGGCATGCAAATTAGCCTTAAAATCAGCAATATGCTTCTCAATAGGACCAGTGAGCAGCATGTCATCAACATAGACAACAATGATCAGAAGCACATCATTAGCACGCTTAACATATAAGGTGCTTTCAGTTGGACTGTTCTCAAAACCATGTGCAATTAGATAGGCATGTATCTTCTCATACCAAGCACGTGGTGCTTGCTTTAAACCATATAATGCCTTCTTTAACCTGCACACCTGGTTTTCCTGCCCTTTCTGCACAAAGCCACGGGGCTGAAAAACATACACTTCTTCATGCAAGTCACCATTCAGAAATGCAGTTATAATGTCCAACTAATGTACATCCCAACCATGATGAGCTGCAAGAGATTGATATCTTTACTCAACTTGTGGTTGACTTCCAGTGGAGTTGAAGCTTCTCTGCAATTTTCCATTCCAAACTTCTTCAACAAGTTCAAAAGATACCTTTCTTGTCACACATATATGCCATGATCTGTCTAAGTGACTTCCATTCCAAGAAAGTATGATGACTTTCCTAGATCACTAATCTTGAACTCTTTCTCAAGTAATCTCTTTACCTCCTTGATTCCTTCATCTGAAGTACCTATGATTATAATGACATCTACATAAATACAAATGTAGATTATACCTTCCTCTGTTCTTTTGATGAGTAGACTTGGATCTACTTTTGAACTTTGATACCCAAGGTCATTGAGATACTTCGCCAGTCTATAGTTCCATGCTCTTGGAGCTTGCTTCAATCCATAGAGTGCTCTTCTCAATCTGCAAACAAAATTTGGATACCTAGAATCTATAAACCCTTGAGGTTGTTCCATGTATACCTCATCTGATATGTATCCATTCAAGAATGCATTCTTTATATCCAGTTGACTTAAGGTCCATCCTTTTGAAGATGCAATAGCAATGATTTTCCTTATAGTTGACATCTTAGCTATAGAACTGAATGTCTCTTCATAATCTATGCCATAGGTTTGGGCATAGCCTTTCACCACTAGTCTAGCTTTGTATCTGGCTATACTTCCATCTGCAAGCTTCTTCACTTTATAAACCAATTTATTTCCAATCACCTTCTTATAATTTGGTTTAGGAACAAGTTCCAAAGTCTTGTTCTCCTCCAGTGCATTGAATTCTTCCTTCATTGCTTCTTCCCATTGTTTCTTACCTTTAGCTTCATCATAGTTCTGAGGTTCTTCATCATCTTGGACCATATATGCATAGTTCTTCTGAGTTATGTAAGAAGTATCATAAGAATACCCTTGTGGTTGTCTTCTTGTCCTACTTGACCTCCTTGGTTCACATTCTTCATATGTGTCTGGATACACCTCTTCATCAAATATAGGAGCTTCTTCATTTCTTCTTATCAATCCACTTCTGGATGTACTTGCTTGCATATAGTCTTCATCTTCATTCACCTGCACACTTGATTTTCCTTTCTCATATCTTCTTACCTCTTCTTCAAATTCTTTAGTTGTATGAATTTGATCTGCATACCAACTTTTATGTTGATCAAATGTAACATCTCTAGAAACAAGAAATTATTTGCTTAGAGGATTCCATAATCTGTAACCCATCTGCTTTTCATCATAACCAATGAACACATATTTCTTTACCTTTGGTTAAAGTTTATGCCTAAGCTGTGATGGCACATAACCATATGCAATTGATCCAAACACTTTACAATGATCCAATGTTGGTTTCTTACCCCCTCCAAGCTTCATATGGATTCATTCCATTGAGAGTTGCACATGGTAATCTATTCACAAGATATGTAGCTGTATTTACAGCCTCAACCCAAAGATAATTTGAACAATTCTTCTCCTTCAGCATAGCTCTAGCAAACTCAACCAAAGTCATGTTTCTTCTTTCTGCTACACCATTTTGTTGTGGTGTATTCCTACATGTTATTTCTCTCTTAATACCTGCATTCCAAAGATAATCATTGAACTCTCGGGAGAAGTATTCTCCCCCTCCATCGGACCTCAGTCTCTTAAGCTTTTGACCTGTGACTCTCTCTGCATACGCATGAAAATGCTTGAAAGCTCCAAACACTTCTGATCTCTCCTTCAAAACATATAAAGTTATCCATCTTGTAGCATCGTCAATGAAAAGAACATAATACCTTGATCCACTAATAGATCCTTCTTTTGTTGGTCCACATACATCTATATGAATGAGCTCTAGTTATCCATCATGTTTGAATCCTTTCTTCTGAAATGGTAACCTGTGTGCTTTTCCCATCTGACATGCTTCACATTTATAAACCATATGTTGACTCTACACATTTGGTAATCCTAGAACAGAGTGATTTGCAACCATAGCTTTAATTCCTCTTTCATTGAAATGACCTAATCTCTTATGAGAGAGATCAAGTTCTGTAATCACTCCTTCACCATGTGTAAGTAAAGCTTGACCAATGTTCCCTTTCACTCTTAAAGTAAAGATTCTACCTTCTTTCTTACCATAGACAATTTGTTATATCCATTCTCTAGATCTTCAACAAATACTCCTTCATTTGTAAACCTGACTTGAAAACCTTTTTCAACTATCTGTCCCACACTAATCAAGTTTTTAGGTATTGTGGGAACATAAAAAACATTGGTTAGCAAATCTGCTCCACTCTTGCATTTCACTTTTCCAATTGAATGTACACTATGTCTTGTATTATCACCTATTTGAACTGTATGACTAGAAATGCCTTTTTCCAATTCTAACATCAATTCTATATTTCCTGATAAGACTTTGTCTACCTCTTTGAAAATAACTTTGAAATCTTCCACCTCTACCTCTCCTATTGTTATTCTGATTTTGATTTGATTATGCCAACAGTCATGAGCCAAATGATTGCTCAATCCACAGATCCAACAAGCCTTCTTGTTGTTATTCTGATTGCTTCTTCCTCTTCCAAAGCCTCTTGCTCTTCCTCTACCTGTGCCTCTACCTCTTGCATAATAAACTTGAGAACTTGACTCTTCTTCATCCTTTGCTTTACCTTTATCTCCTTTCTTCTTGTACTTCATGTACATTGCAGAACTTTGTCCTTTATCTCCATCTCCCTTCAAGTCTTGCTCAAATGTTAGCATCAAACCAAGAAATTGATTCAAGTCTGGAACACAATGATTCAAAGAAAGTTCTATTGACAAGACAAAAGGTTTCCACCTTTCATCTCCTCTCAAACCTGCAAGCAATTGAGCAATCAATCTGTGATCTCCAACATCTTCATCTATGGATCCAAGACTATCTGATAGATCCTTCATCTTAGTGACATAATCACTAATACTTTGACTTGGCTTCTTCTTGAATGTTGTAAACTCTGACCATAGACTTGCTTTCCTTGCTTTGGTGGTACTTTGGAAATGATACTCCAATGCATTCCATATATCTTCAGCTGATTCCAATCCTCTGTTGTGTGGTAGCAAATGATCTGAGATTGTATTATAGATGTAATCTTTTGCGCTTGCATCCTTCTTCTGCCAATGCTTTAAAGCAACCAGTTCTTCTTTCTTTGGTCGGCTTTCATCTTCAAATACTAGCTTCTCTTCTCCACATGTTACATGTACCATTAGATCCTTACTCATAAGTAAGGCTTCCATTCTCATTACCCATGCAGGATAATTATCTCTGTCCAGTTTGTCAATGGAGATATGATCTTCCATACTCCTTTCCTTCTCCTGCAACCTGTGAGCTTAAAGGATAAAGGATAATACCTTTTGAAGTTCTTTGTGTATGAAGACAGTTTAGAAGTAATCTTTTGATGCCTTGTGTCTTCAAATGCTTCACCTTTCAAACTTTAATGAAAACTTTTCAAAACTTCTCGTACCTTTGTCGCCTTCTGCTCTCTAGGACCTTTCTGCTTTGATACCACTTGCTGATGTGTGAAACATCACAAGAAATGAATTAATGTGACACTAGAAAACCTCTATGGTCACCATTAACTCATTGCCACTCCAAACTTTGAGAAATGATAGCCAAAACCAAGAACTTTACTTCTTCATAACTTTCTAGTCACTAAAATGACATACCTTCATTTTTTTGCTAGTTTCTCTTAGCATAAATATTATTTCAAAAACATATTTTGGTGGATAAAAGTAGAAGAGCCCAGAGCTTTCCAAGAAGCTATTACCTGCAAGAAACCGATCTCTAGAACTCAAGTTATGGCCTTCACAAGATCACCTTGTATGACTTGCCAAAACTAGAAATTTTGCCTCCTTTAGTAAAAATGAAAATTCGATGCGTAGCATCGACTTTGTGTTTTTAAGCCACTTTTTTTGTTGCTAAAATAGGCACGTTTAACACAGATATGATCAAGACCACTTTTATGTGGGAAGTCGATGAGAGAAAGAGAGAGAGAGAGGGAGAAAGAGAGAGAGAGAGAGAGAGAGAGAGAGAGAGAGAGAAAGAGAGAGAGAGAAAGAGAGAGAGAGATAGATAAATTTTATTGTTTTAAGTTACTCATATACATTATTTATTTAATTAACATATCTAGAATATGAGCATGAATGAATGAATATATGTATAAGATGTGGCAATACATATGCGTTATGTGCATATTCATAATATGAAATGATGCATAAGTGAAGGTATGTCATGAGGATGTATGAGAAATACATGAATGTAGTAATGTGAGATGGTCGCATGTATGTATGAGTAGGAATGCAACTATATCTTTATAAACATGCATTAGATGTTTGAATGTGCACTATGAATGCATGTATGCATAAATATATGCATAAGAGAGTGGGTTATTATAAGTTAGCTTAAGTGTAAGTTTACAAATGTGTGTTAGGATATATGTTAGCATATGTGAGGAAGTGTGTATTAGCACATGAAGAAAGACATGAGTTAGAATATGTTAACATGTGCATATGAAAGTGTGTGTGTTAGCATAGGTAAGAAAGTATGTTAACATGTGCATATGAAAGTGTGTATGTTAGCATATTTGCATGTGCATGAGAGTGTGAGTTAGCGTGCATGTTTGAAAGTAAAGCATCTGAATGTTTTATGATTTATAAAGAGTACTTATGTTCCCTTATGTTTTTTTGCAGACACACATTGATGGATATTGAAAAGCAATAAAGAGCAATGGCAAACTTTGCACATAACTGTGATTGAAGGATTGGAGACACTTCATTTCTTCCACCTCAAATTACCTTTTAGCTTACATTTGTATTAGGGATTTTCATTCAAACTTATACTTCTATTTGAAACATAGATTGTCTTCATCAGCTTTAGCAAGCATCTTAATAGAAAATAGATTTAGAATTATTATTTAATCAATTGACCATTTATTATTGTGTCACCTGAGCCTATAAATGAGGCTAAGAGCACTTAATCTAGGAATGCATCTATATGTAATGAGTCTATGACCAATGATACAAATTCAACAGCTTTCATTCTAGATGTGTTATTGCCACCACCTATTAAAACCACCACCCAACCCACACAAAACATAGTTGTTAACATAGGATAAGAAGAGGACGTAGAAGTAGAAGAGCTTATCAAAGACCGCATCACTAGTGAGTCACTATACTCTCCACCATATAAATATTGGTTAAGTAGATTCTTAGAAGCACAGTCTTATGGTGGAGACTATGGTCAGGATTAAGATTAGATCATTAGAAAAGCATTTCACCTTCGAGATGAATTCCTAGATAAAACAAGTAGTTATAGTTGTTTAATACTGCTAGTAAGCTTCCATCACATTCACATAAACCTCCTAAGCTTGCTCCAAACACCGAGCGTGTGCTGATCGATTTGGTGGATGACTTGATCCATCATCTGAGCATCTACACTACCTGACATTGGTGAACCCGACGTGAACAGCGACATTGCAACTCAGGAATACAGTTCAAGTTCTTCTTTGCATATGCATATATACGATTCAGCAAGTGTTGTCACAGCATCTTCATCCTTGGGAGTAGTGGCTATCTCGTGAAACCTTGCAATCTTCTAGGTATCGAGGGTTGATATTTTGATCTGAGCACCTCCACAAAGAATGTCAAGTAGGCGATCCTCATCTCGCCACCCCTCTCATCGAACATTGAAGAACGAAATGTTTGCACTCAAACAATACATGATTAACAAAAGATGTATTTAGGATTTGAGTAAATGACAATAAAGGTATTCAAATTCACATAAGCACTATTTTTGAACCTCTTCTTTGATCCCCGTTGGTATGGTTTCGTTTACCAGCAAAATTTTGGTTAAGTGCAAACTTTTGGTTTAAAATTGGACCCCAATGGAATTATAGAATTAGTAGCTGAACATAAAGAAAGGGTAAAAAATGAAGTTCAAGACATTGTTAGGATTATTCAAGATAAATCAAATCAAAATATAAAAATGGACGAACTATTTAAGAACATGATGCATGAAACACAAGGTCAGAAAGTTGTTGAAACTCTATTAAAGGATAAAGGAAAGTTCACAGGAGTGAATGTAACGAGTTACTTAGATACATTCAAGGAATTAGCCAAGCTTCATGGCTTACCTGAGTCTAAATGGAAAACATATCTAGGTAGATTTTCCAATAGGACAGTTAGGGCTATTATGGAACTACATGATAAACATGAATGGGATGAGTTCAGAAAGGAGTTACATAATGAATTTTATCTAGAGGATTATATTCAACATAGTAGAGAGGCATTCATGAAATGGATTAGTTCCCCTAAACCTCAAGTTTCTTTAACTCAACTCCATAGTGAATTTATGAAACAATTTTTCCAACTACCAGAAGAGGATAGGGTAGCCCTTACCCTAGACATAGTATTATATTTCCTTAAAATTTTGATCCCATATATAATGGTACAGTTTGAACGAAGACTTGAAGAACCAGGTAAAAAATATGGACTTACAGATCACTCGGCCGTTGTGAAGACAGTGGTTGAGGCGGTTACTCATATGAAGCAATGCAAATCACTTCTTTATGATTCAATACCTTATCCATCTTCTAGTATTCCCTTATGAAGCTAGAGATACACATATAACCTCCAAGGTTGACCCAATTGCATCTACATCGAAAGTTCCAACTGAGTTACAATTTGAAATTTTATTTAATAAGTTGGATAACATGATGCACATGCATGAAAAGATGTCTAAGGAGGTAACTGCTTTACAGAATATAGTGTATGCATTGAATTTACAAGATAAACCCTCTGTCCAAACTCAAACTACTGTCCAAACTCAACCGACTATATATCCTCAACCAATTTCAACTCCTAATCCTCCATTAGTACCTTCTAATCCTCCAATTGTACCTCAACCAATTCCTCAATCGAGGAACCAAAGGAATTTCCATGAGCGGACAAATCCCAATATTAGGAGATGTATCTGGTGTGATGCCACACATCATCTTACCTATACATGTGAAGCCTTAAAGGAAGCAAAAGAACAACGACTTGTTATTGACATTGACAAGAGGTTGTGCGACTATAGAACACATCTGCCTTTAGCTGTGAATTGGGGAAAGGGAGGAATGCGGAAGCTCTATGAAAATCTTTCTGAATCTAAGAAAGCATCTTCTACTGTCAAATTAGAGTGTGCAGATAGTGACTCTGAATCCAAGAAAACTAGAGAAACAATGAACTAATCAATTGAAGCTTTAATTAAGACTAGGGACATCATTATGAAAAAAACAGCTTGGAACTCACCCGTAGATCAATTCTTGAATGTTGAAGAAAAGTGAAAGCGGGATGATGAGCAAGATATAAATGATGTAGGGAAACAATTTACTAGGAGCAAAATGAGAGATGAACCTAAACCTAAAAGAGTACAATTTGAACAAGGCAAAAGTTCCAAGGCAAATGAACAACGTATAAAAGAAACTAGGGAGGAAAAACAACCAATGATCAATGAACCAAAACAAACATCAAAGAAAGTGGAGGAAACACCTAAAAAAGATAAACAAACTAATGAAAAACAAGAAAGGAAACCAAAAAGAACACCTAAAACCATTCTCGTATCAAAACTAGAACAAAAGATTGATGCGAAAGAAATATTGTATGATATATTGTTGAAAAGATCTATAACTATAACACTCGAACAAACATTTTCAATTGCAAAAATTGACTTTAAAGAAAATTTTATTAAATTAATAAAAAGAAAGAGATTTCCTTGTAATGTCAATAAAAACTTTTTAGGTCCAATTATGCCAGATGATGAAACCATACATTCAGAGAGTAACTTTCGGAAAAGCTTTTGGGCAAGAGGCACACCAGAGATGAAAATTAATTTAGTTGATCAAAAGAAATCATATTCTGCTTTAGCCCTAATTGATTTTTGAGATTAATGTGATTTCAAAAGAGCTTTATGACAAGTTTAAATGACCAATAGATAAAAATCATGATTGGATTATGAGAACTTCGGACAATGGATGTGGTTCACTCTCAGGAGCATGTGGAAATATACCTCTGATGATAGATGGAATCTCTGAGACATTTCACTTTTCAGGATAATTGCTCCTATGAGATTATCTTAGGTCAGCCGTTTATATGCGAGGCTAGAATGGAAACCAAAGTTATGGATGATGGCTCAACATATGCGAGAATTAGATCTAAGGATGATTTGCAATCACTCCAAGTTATGATAGTAAGTCCTAATCACATACGAAATCGAGAACAAATTAGAAAGACTCCCTTCCCTTCTCATGAGAAGGTACGCGATGATCATATGCCTCTTTGTGAGTTCGAAACTTATTATGATCAAAATTTTGCCTAAATTCCACTGTTGAGCGAGACAACGGTGGTCCTTGGATTGATGTCTCACACCCATTTGTAAATACCCTAGATAATTTTGCACTTTATTTTCCTTCATTTTATTTACAATTTATTCATTATAAAGAAATCCCTAAAAAAATTATAAAACATTATGAAAAATTTTACAAAGGAAAGGGTTACATTTCATCTTATGAACATATTGAACATGTAATTGAAACTGCATCCACATTCTCATTGTTTGACAAACTTCAAAATATTTTACATGAAAAAGAAAATTTCAGATTTGTGCTCTTAAATCCTATTAATGAATATGAACTTATTGTTAACTTTGTGATGAATTATGCTAGAAATGAAGACAAAGTTGACATGAAATATAAAACTATTGATAAAAAGATTAAATGTATTGCCCAACCATTACCAAAAGGGAGTGAAGAGAAATTTAGACAGGTCTCAAAAGATCCTTGCTTACGATAATGTACAAATATTGGTCATACATTCATAGATGAAACTTTGAAACTAATCAAAATAGGAAATGATGATCAATTTTTGTTACCTCTGAACGTGACTTATTCCAAAGAGTGATTAAAAATCATGGAAAGGCTTTTTCATTACATCCCCATGAGATAGGTTGTGCCGACCCACAACTTGTTCCTTCAATGATTATCTTTATTGTGCCTCATATCCCATGGAATCTACGTCCTATACTTGTCCCAAAAGCTCATTTACTTGAGCTAATGAGGCTACTTAAGGAAAAGATTCACATGCAGATTCTCGAGCCATCGTCTGCACCCTACTTGAATAGATGGTTTACTGTTCCTAAGAAAAATGGAAAATTATGATTTATACAAGATTTACAACCAGTGAATAAAGTTACGATTAGGAATGTAGGAGCTCGTCCTATTGTAGGAGAATTCATTGAAGCCTTTGCTGGCCATGCTATCTATTCAATGGGAGACTTATATTCTGGCTATGATCAATTTCAACTTGCTATTGAAAGTAGGGATACCATGACTATGAAAACTCCTTAGGCTTAGTCCAAATGTGAACTTTGCCACAAGGAGCTACTAACTCAGTAGCACACATGATCAACGCCATGAATTCTGTTTTACATGACTTCATTCCTAATGTAACTATGTCTTTTATAGATGATATACCTATTAAAGGATGTGAAGAGAATATGAAAGATCTTCTGGCTGTAGGAAATTTGTTGTCGACCATATCTCTGATTGTGAAACGATATTAAAAACTGATAAAGAATATTTTATAGGAGCAAATATAATAGTAGAGACAGACTGCTAGCCACTTATAGGAATGATAACAAATTGTTCTTCACCTAATATTGCTATGCTTAGATGGATTTCTTACATTAAATTTATCAATCCAGTTTTAATTCATTTTGCAGGAAAATCTAATTCTGTTGTTGATATGCTTTTTAGAGCTAGGCATGATGAAGACGAAGAAGTAGAATTAGATTAGAGTGCCATAAATTATGATTCTCAAGCATATGTGTATGAACAATTTAATATTGATGAATATGAAGGAGAGTGGCAAGACATTGGGAGGTATCTTAGTACTTTGATTAGATCACATGCATGGTCTTCAAATAGATTTAGGAATACTAGAAAAAGAGCTTTCAATTTTCTGTTCAAAGATAGACTAATTTGGAGACATACAAGGGGGAAGATTAAATTTCCACAAAGAGTACTATGAGCTAAGCATCTTCAAATGCAAGTCATGAAAAATATGCATGATACTTTATGGGCTGGACATAATGGATTTGTGGCTAGTTATGAGAAAATTAGAGAAAGTTATTGGTGGTCAAGCATCTATGTTAACGTAAAGGACTATGTGAATTCTTGTGATATATGTTAATTACATTCATAGTTAAGCATAAGGATCCGTTACACCCTACCTATCCACCATGTATACATTATAAATGGGTAGTTGACTTAGTGACCATGCCCAAAGGTATAGATAAAATAAGGTACATAGTACTTGCACGAGAAGACCTTACAAACCATGTAGAAGGCCAAGCACTATGGTCTAAAACAACATTCAATGTTTGTAAGTTTTTACTTGAAGATGTAATTTCAAGATTTGGTTATGTTGAGAAAGTAGTGGCTGATAGGGGTGAATTAGATGCTCAGGAAGCTAGAGATTTCTTTGCTAGGCATGGAATTTGTTTAGCTCTTACCACTATTTATAATCCTAAGGCTAACGGGAAATAGAAAGAGGGCATTCTCCAATTATAAAGGCGATTTCTAAAGCATGCAATGGTGATCTTAAGAATTGGCCAAAATTTCTGCCATTTGCATTATGGCCTGATAGAATGACCTATACTAGAACAATGGGGTATATGCCAGCAGAGTTAATCTACTGCCACAAAACCTATTTTTCTTGTTCATACACAAATACTTACTTGGTCTACTCTTCCATGGCATGATAATTTGTCTATTGAAGATCTTTTGGCTCTAAGAATTAAACAGCTTGAGCAAGGAAATGAGAAGATAGAGGAAGCTATTACAAAATTAAAAGATTCTCGAGTTAAGAATAATAAATACTTTGATAAGTCCCATAGGTTAAGGCCAAAGCCAATTCAAATTGATGATTGGGTTTTAATTTATGATAGTACATTTGATTCCTAGTATGATGGACGTGGGAAGTTAAAATGGTGTTGGTTTGGACCTTATGTGGTGCTCAAAGTTTATGACAATGGAATGTAGTCTTTATGGGAATTGGATGGAACACCTCTCAAAAACTTAATTGTGGGCAAAAGGTTAACAAAGAAATTATGAAAATTATGAGTTGATGTATGATGAAGATAATGAATGATTTATGTATGGTTTATTTTCCTTTAATGTGGTTTTCTTTTACAGGATGAAGATAAATGTATGGTTATGAAAATTAATTTTACTTGTATATCTAGTTGTTGATGATTTTTTAGCAGGACTTTGGAGATTATCAAATTGTAGTTTTTCATGACAAATTTATAATGAAGTTAAAGAAGAGATGATTGAAGAAGTTAAACCTAAAATTCCTAATCCTAAAGACCTAGACCTAAAACATGTATATGTGTGTATGCATGTGTATATATATGATCATATATATGTTAATATTAAACCTAAAACTAAAACTCTATTTTTTATATATTTAATTTAATAAAAAACTCTAAAAGCTATTTTTATATATTTAACTATATGTATTTAATTTATATATTAAGAACACTAGCTCTTTCCTTTTTTTCTTAATTTTTTTCTTATATATATTTAATTTGCTACGGTTTATAGGGATGTGTTTGCATACAGTTATAAAGAATTAAAAGGAATTGATCCTAAAATTTGTGAACATAAAATCCCAATTACTCCTGAGGCAAAACCTAGCAAACAAAGAGACTATACATTTAATGATAAATACTCTGCCAAAATTAAGGAGAAGATTGATAAATTGCTTGCTGTCAATTTCATTTATGAAATTGAGTACATTGAGTGGATATCTCCTATAGTTGTGGTACCTAAGAAAAATGGAAAGCTTAGGGTGTGTATTAATTTGAAAAAAGTTAATGCAGCAACTATAAGAGATAGCTATCCATTACCTATAACTAATCATTTCCTAGAAAGAGTTGCAGGGAAAGAGGTTTACAGTTTCTTGGATGGTTTTTCTGGATATAACCAAGTACTATTGCCTTAGAAGATCAACATAAAACTGCCATTTCCATTGAATGGGGAATATATGCATTCAGGGTTATGCCCTTTGGACTAACCAATGCACCAGTAACCTTTCAAAGGTTGATGTGTCATGTGTTCAAAGATTTTCTTAGAAACATGATGGAAATTTATGTTGATGATCTCTGTACCTTTTCATTGAAAAGACAAAATCACTTGCAAGACTTGGAAAATATATTCAAGAAATGTAGAACCTACAGAGTACGTTTGAATGCGAAAAAATGTGTTTTCTTTGTTAGGCAGGGGAGAATGTTAGGTCACATAATTTCTACAAATGGAATTTCAACTGATGACAGAAAAATTAAGGCTATTGTGGACCTACCAAAACCAACCAATGTAAACGAACTCCAAACTTTTATGGGACAATGTGGATATTATAGAAAATCTGTGCATAAGTTTGTAGATATTGCAAAACCTCTATGCATTAATTACAAAATTTGAGTGGGCCCAAAAGTGTGACCAAGCCTTTGAAACCCTAAAAACTTGTTTGCTAAGAGCACCTATTTTGAAAACCCCATAGTGGGATTAGATATTCCATGTTCATGTTGATGCTTCAAATTTTGCTTTAGGATGTGTTCTAGCACAACGTATAAATGGAAGTAAATTGGATTTTCCAATTGCTTATGCTAGTAGGTAGCTGAACTTAGCTGAAAAAAATTGTACAACTATAGAGAGAGAAGGACTTGGAATGATATTTGTTATAAAGAAATACAGGCATTATCTTCTAGCCAACAAGTTTAAGTTCTTTGTGGATCATCAAGCTTTGCTTTACTTGGTGAATAAACCTTGTCACACTGGTAGAATAGTAAGATGGTTCTTACTATTGATGGAATTTGATTTTGAAGTAGTGGTGAGACAAGGGAAAACACATTTAAGAGCAGATCATTTGTCTAGGATACAAACCAAAGAACAAGATTCACCTCTGGATGATGATTTACCAGATGCATATCTATTCAAGATAGAGAGCATTCCCAATTGGGCAACGACTTTGGCACCTTTGTTAAATATTGGACCATGTAGAACACACAATAATAACACACATCTGGTACTACAAAGTAGAAACGTTGTGCTACTTGGTATACTGGAGTATTGTACTCCAGAAGATGAGCAACCAAGATATCTCGAGAAAGCTCACTGTTGGAATCCATGTAATTGCTTCTACAGTTGTCCATTGCCCCACAAAGACTTTTGATGTGGAGAAATATTTTTCTAGTTGTCCTAAATGTCAATCTTTGAAACACACATATATTGTAACTTTGTACTGGTTCCAAAAAAATCCAGTTTGGAGTTCACACATAATTGAGGAGTTGAGAAAGGACCAATCACTTGAGCCTGGAAAAGTTAGTGTAGACTCTAGAAATTTAAAGGTAATAACCAAGGAGTATCAGTTGATAGGAAACCACTTATACAAGAAAGGAGCATATGGATATTTGAGGATTTGTGTTCCTGAAGATAAGTATGTGGAAATGCTAGAGATGGCCCATTCAAGATTAGCAAGAGGTCACTTTGAGCACATATGTGAGAAGGTGTGATATATTTCAAAGAACAACTCAACCTAATATAAGAGATGATATGCCATTGACACCACTCATTTCATCCAGAGCATTTAGCAAATGGGGATTGGACTTCATTGGACCCATTCATCCTCTTGCAAAACATTCTCATGTAGAATATATACTTGTAGCTATTGATTACCTCACCAAATGGGCAAAAGCTAAGGCTACAAGAAGAAATGATACTCATACTATAGCAAGATTTCTTTATGAGAATATTATCACCAGGTTTGGTTTACCAATTGAGTTGGTGAGTGATAGCGGAACTCATTTCCTAAATCAAGTAATTGAGAACATAACTGATCACTTCATGATTATTCATAGAAGCTGCTAATACTTTTTGAAGCAATGAAACACATCATTCTTATAGTTGATAAAGTATAGAATAGTCCATCTATGATGGTCATCAATATTATTATCATCTATCAATAATACCTTGATCCTGCCAAATGAAGGTTCTTGACTCCGTCCCCATACATCTATACGTCTAATACGTTTTTGTGGATGTAGCCTTTGTGGTTGAATGGCTGTCTTTGTGCCTTTCCACTCTGACATGAATCACACATATTGATCATGTGTTTGTTTGATATGTTTGGCAGTCCAAGAACACTTTGATCCTTGCATATATCCTTCAAGATTCTTTCATTCACATGAGCAAGTCTCTTATGGGACACTTCAAGGTCACTTAGGGTTTGAGACCCAAAAGTGAATAGAGATATGTTCTTGGTTTCTCCTACTTGAAAATTAAAGAGCTTACCATGCTTCTCACCTCTAGCTATCTTCTTGAAGCCTTGACATGGATCTTCCACAAAAGCTCCATGTTGGGTGAACCTAACTTGCGAGCCTTTTCAACCAATGTTCTCCACATTTTGCTTTGTGTCATCCCCTGTTTGAACAAAGTCTTATGAAACATATTTCTTGAAACGTGAACATGTTTGGCCCCTCCTAACTTACTCCATTCCCCTTTTACATGTTTCCTCTATGCTTGTGTATGTGAATGCTGCCTATTGTACTGCCAACAATATCTCTCAATCAATCAATCAGTTAATCAATATATGTATATTTCTATCCATATATCCATGATTCTATTTATCTATCTATTTATTTATTTATCACCATATCTCTTGGAACATCAAGCTTACACTATGCTTGAGGTGGATTTGATATACATCAAAAGCTACTACTTGGATTACATCGAAAGAATATCCATTGAAGCGTTCTTTTATCTATGCTCATTTATTGTATTAAAAAGATTTTTCATGGATCTTTTACCATTGTAAGGTACTAGAGCTTTACACATGTAAAAGTAGAAAAAGAGATCTAATCTTCCATGAGTTCAAGGTGGTTGAGTTGCAATCAGTGAATTAATCGATCACCTAAAAGTAGATCAAACTAGATCTTCACTTTTCCTAGATTGTAGGAAAGTGAATTGTGTTGGATGTGATGGCTGGGTACAATCAGAAGATCAAGTTGGTGCTGCTAGACCTGCTTCACACCTGCCCTCTTTTCTCTTCAGATATGGTTAGGAGATTCCTTGAGCTTCCAAATAACATCAAGAAACTATATAGGTGCTTTACAAAATGATTGAGTAATGACCAAATCAAAACAGATGATTTTGAACCTTCACAACTCCAAAAAACTTTCTATTCCTGTAATGATACCTGCTCAGTTCTAAGCTCAGTGTGACCAGCACACTTGCAATTGGATTAATTCCTTCTGGGAGTATTAAATTAACTTAACAAGCTACCATTATCAAGTTAAATCACTCCAATTAACAAACTATACACTGAGCATGATCTTTAGCAAAATCAGAGACACCCCCGACTTTTTAGGGACTACACAGAAAAAATACCAGTGACTGCCTCGACTGAGATTTCTCCCAATTGGCTGAATAGAATGACTTGAAATTTTGTAGTGTTGTAGAATGCTTTGATCTGGTTCTAATGAGCTTTGAATCATCCAATTTGGTTCAGTAGATCTTGAGATATGCCCTGTTGAAGTTGACGGACTTGAAGATGATCACTCAGAGAAAACACAGAGATAATGTCTATGAGTATATGTATTGAATCTATCAAATGTACATTCCCATTGGCATGTAGAGTGATGCCCAATGGTACTCAGAGGTGTAGGCTCAATAGTAGCTCTCACACACTCAATGTATTGCTTGGAATTACCTCGGGAAGTGAGCTCCTTACCCGCGACTTTTACATAGCTCTTTTATAGGAATTTTGAACAAATTTGAATTTGAATTCAAATTAAAGTTCCCTTGATTCTCTCCACTAGACTTAGGGAGATATTCCCTCAACTAGATCATCTACTTTTTCACGACTCTATTCTAGTAGGTGTGATTACATAATTGATTAAGTCATATTGACTTTTACATTGGGTAAAGAGTAACAATCAATTAAGCATCTGTTTCTATGGTTCAAATGTATCCTTCATGGGTTCAAACTTTATCTTTCCAAGGTTCCAATTGTCCAAGCTTTATGTTGAGTCTTCAAGGCACAAATCAAAGCCAAGTGTGAAGGCTTGTTTGCACCAACAAATTGATTCCCTCCAACAACTAATCTTGCCTTCATTTTAATTCAAAATCCACTTGTGGAAGTTGTGGAGCACTTCAGGAGTGTATATAAAGACTTCAAATCTCTTGTACATTACATGGAAGCAGTATATATACATACACTTGTGGCCATCATTGTATTGCTCCTTCATTTTTTTGCATCATCTTCTTCAACAACAATAATAAGCTTGCAAAGGTTGTTGCTCTCTCTTTGTAGATCTCCAAATTGGATGATCAAGGACTCATTTGAAAGACATTAGTGTCTAGTTTATGTATAAACATTTTCAAAGAATTTGGTTGAGTAAATTGGGAGAAATTTTAGTTTTTCTATCTCGAGGTCTATCTCTGCACATTCCTAAAAGATAGGAGGTACCACTATTGAGTGTCAAGTTCATTCCAAAAGCATGTTTTTCTTATTTCTTGTAATGTTGTATATTCTATACACTCAACCTTGTGTATCATGCCTCCAAAAGGATTTCATCTAATTGTATTCATGCTCGTTGCTATGATCATTTGAAGTTGATTGTCTCATCCAAAGATAGTAAGTTTTTTGAGCTAGTCAATATGCAAACCTATCTATCTTGTATCAACATTTTCTCCTTGATACTCCAAAGTAAATAGTGCCTTTTATTGCACTTATGGCATGCCTATAAGGTCTATTTGAGTCTCCATAAGCTCAAGGGTTGGTCTTATGCCAATTGGCTAGACTAAACTTTGTCGCTTTGCAACTCTCTTTTCTACCTCCTACAAGCTTCTCCAAGTTCTTTCAGTGGTATCAGAGCTAGATCAAGATGGGTGATGGATTTCCCACAATGATTGAGAAGCTTGATCGACACAATTATGGGGATTGACAAATCAGAATGGAGGCCTATTTGCAAGGTAGAAATCTTTATGGAATTATAGCAGGTGATGAAGCTATGCCTATTCCAAGATCCAAAGGAGAGCTTACACAAGAGGAGACAGATAAGATCACACTTTGGTGTGCAAGGGATGCTCAAGAAAGGTTGTACATACTAAAATCTATCTCTCACTTTCTATTACCACATATTATAGGATCAAAGACATCTCAAGAGACTTGGGATGCCCTAGGGACTTTTGTTTCTGTTAGTACCAAAGCAAGAAAGAATCATGTTTGGAAGGAGTTCAACCAAATGAAGAAGACACCTAAACAAACCATCAAAGAGTTTGTTACTAAGGTTAAGGAGGTTGCAGATCAATAAGCATCCATTGGAGAGCTGATTGAAGAAGAGGCTATCATGAGGCAAATTCTCAATGGGATTCGAAGTGATAAGCAATGACAATCCTTCACCACGGTTTAGGATCTCATCATGGATGTGCAAACTCCTGAGTCAACATCTTTCCTGGACAAATCTTCAATCAAGAGGCCAACAATAGCATAAAGGAAGGTAAATCCTATCATGGTAACTCAACTAGTGCTCTATATGTAGATAAGAAGGATAAGAAGCTGAAAGCAAGAAGAAGGAAGAAGATGAAGAGGAGACTTCCCAAGCCAACTTCGCAAGCAAGAGCAAGTGAAAAGGGAAGAAGAAAGGACCAAGCATGACAAAGCCAAAGTTTAGAATGTTCAACCTTGTGCCATCTATGATAAGAACAACCACACCACTCAGAATTGCTCGTTCAATGGGAAGACCTAGAAAGGAAGTGGAAGAGATGGATATGGTAGCAATAGAGGCAGAGATGGACACAAATTCAACAATAACAATGGAGGTCATAATAGAAGGGACTACAACAATTATTATAAAGATGAAACACATGAAGAATCATTGCTTTTAATGAATCTAAGCAACAAAGAAGGTAAATAAGATGATCATTTGTTCTACATAGATTCACAATGTTCAAATAATGTTGTAGGCAACATTGCTCTTCTATCTGATTTGGAAACTCCAAAGCACAGACATGAAGTAGTACTAACTTAGCGACTTGTGGAGAAAGAGACTATACCTTGATCCCCCTCAAGTGCATATAGTGGGGATTCATGCTTTATTTATCAATCCGAGGAGTATCAAAACCTAGCCGAGTGTATGAAGACATGCATTCAAATGATGATAAATGCAAATGAGCTTCCCAAAGAGTGCAAATAAGTCTAAGTCTATCCCAAACAAGGTTCAGGGATCTGTTGAGATGTCATGATACTTGGAACAGTAGCCAACAGTAAATTGAGCTTTTCTCTCAGCTCCAAACTCCGAATATAGCGAATAGCAGGTTTATTTTGAAGCTCTCAAGAAGATGCATCAAATGGTAGTCTTTTCACTCAATTTTGACACTTCTACTTCAAGTTATGAACAAAATACTGAGTCGCGGGAATGATCTTCCTACACTTCAACACTTCCTACACTTCACACACACCATAACAACAGCAAGCAAGCACTTTCATGGATAGACAACACTCCCAAACACTCTTTTCAAGCATCATACATGAACACAAGCTCACAAAGAAGATGATACGGAGAGGAGAAGACACAAATTCGAAATTATGTGCTCTTGATTCTCACAATGGCAAAAAGTCTTTACAAAGAGTCACCAATTGACTTATATACATGTGCCCTAAAAATGGTCCTTTCACACAAGAGATCGGCACTTTATTCACTAAAAGGTTAATTTGTTACTAATTCACATGGGTAAGCTACTAATCTCCAAGGGTATGCATCTAGAGGACTCCTCTAGTGCATTTACATCAGAAAATATGTTATAAAATGGCTATGATACAAAAATAAAGTGTCCAAATCGAAAAAATTTTGGGGCCCGTCTTTTTCTCTGCCTTGTGTTCTTCTTAGCTCTGCAACACTCTCCCCCTCTTTGTCTCTGTTGTCCCTTGACAGGCTTTGCTTCTTGTTTGTAGCTTGTTGAAGATTTCTGAATACATGCACCCAGTGGTCGAAGAAGCAACAAGGACTGTCAGACAATTGGTTATGTTATCTGAGGTATGTCCTTTGCTTCTGTTTGCCCCTTGGTATTCCGTACATCACAAATCTAGGTTGCTGTATTCAGTCGGGCTACCACGCACGCCATCAGTGGCTAAGAATGTGGTATTCTTAGTCACTCTCTTCAACTTTTCAGCCTCTACCTCTTTCTAACTTTTGGTCTTCTAATTTGTCTTTGTCTTCACACATCTGACCCATTGTATTGCTTTGAGCCTGTTTACTTTTTTCCATCGCATGCTATCAACGGGAGAATTATTACCTGCCAAGTATCTTCTTGCACTTCTTCATGGATACTTCCTGGTCCTGGTCTGTCCTTCCCTCTTACGTGCTTTTTCCTTGATGTGTGCCCCTGCGGGGCTCTGTGTAGAGATGGGTGTTGCATGCCCCTGAGGGGCTTCTTGCAAAGTTATATCTTCAAGTATAATCTTTTGAGTGAAACTTCTTTCTTGGTCTTCTTCTTTTCTTTTTTTTTGCTGGACTCTCCCTCAACACTGCCCCCCTCTTGAACTCTGTCGTCCCCAACAGGCTTTGGAAGTCGGAGGGAGTATGTTCTATAAACTTTTTGCTATGTCCCATTAAGCAGATTAGCTTCACGTATCATAAGTTGCTTCCACTGTTCTTCTTTCACACCGTCATGTGGTGGCTATTTGTGATTAGCGAAGAAGCTTAATTCATATGGCACTAATCTGGCATTCAAGTTGGACGACATCTTTAAGAAAATTTCTCAATCAATTTCAAAAAACCCTATGAAAAAGGCTTCCTCGAAGGTTTGCATATATGTACTCGGTAAAAACATAAGCCTAGAATAATATGCCATTATTGTGGGTCGGTTGGGCATAACAAACAGATCAAAAATGAGGATATCTGTGCCTTGATTAATACCAATGAAATTTAAAAACGTATAAGCCGCGTGCTTGAACACCTTCAACACTATAAGTATCATGCTGAGGATTTTATTCGTCATCTTGATAGCTAAATCGGGGACTGTTGCATAACAATGCAGCCAAAATTCAATGCTTTTTACCATGTAATCCTCCGTCGGTAAATAATTATGAGGTGGACTTGGAAGTAGCGGATAATTCAGCCAGTATTTATTGATCACACCACTCTTTTGCATGTCCAAAAATTCTCTTGCTTCTCTGCGATGGGGTGTTGGGAAAAATGAAGGGTTTACCTGTAATAAATACGGTGCTGCTTGACAGTGCCCCGCAAGATAGGATTTTTTTCCAAAAATTTTCCTCTCCATACAGGTTGTGCAGCTTCAAATTCCTCCTGAGTGTAATTGAATGTATTATCCTTGAAGTACAGCTACTCATCTGGATCCTTTTGTGTGATCTTCTTTACGTATTGCCTTGTTTTCTCTTTCAATAGTCCATAAGGAATGTTGAAAGGCTTCATGATCGTGTCCAGATCTTTCCCTTTTATTTTGGCCTCTTTCATAACTTTGACCACTTCATTTTCAAAGTTTTCTATCAATCGAGACACCAATAGTGCCCGTTCCTTCTGACCTATTTCTGTAGTATATGGCATGGGATGATCATCACATGGTTCTGCCATCTGCTCTTTTATTGGAGAATTATAGATCAGGGGAGATAAAGGACGTATCTCTACCTCATCAGTAGGATTCTCTGGTCGTGGCTCTACTGATGTCCCGATGGATACTTTTTGTTCTGCTTTACTTTCTAATTGTGCAAGACATTCAGTCTTCTCTTTAACTTCTTGCATAGCTGCCCGAAGTGTTGCAAGTAGCTCATTACCAATCTCTGCTACCTAATCCATATTTTCAATGTAGCTCACTGCAAGTTTTGCATTGGTGGTGCATAGCTGTTTCTTGAGCTCATTGGTTTCGTTAATGTACCTCCTTTCCCATTCTTGTTTGAGAGCATGCTCCTGTTTTAGCAAATCGGTATATTTTGTTATTTGGTCATTCAATTCTTTTTGGTCAATTGTTGTGGGCTCTTGTTTTTCAAGAGGTTGATCATAAAGTAGTGCTTTCATCAACTCTTTATTTCTGTTACGAGATTATCATTTTCCTCCATATATACTTTTAGCTGAGTTTCTAGTAGATTGCTTCTAGCTTTCATTCTCTCTTTGTCTGCTTCACTAGCTTCATGTTCTCTTCGTAAGTCCATCAGTTGTTCATGGAGCTGATGATTCTGCTCCATTAACGTAGTGCTACCAATCGAACCGAGTCTTCAATATCTGTTCTGTTGATTTCCAAAAAGGTTCTCTTTTTTGGATCATGACATTCATCTTTGACATTAGTGAGGCCATCTTGGCTCCATCCAAAAGCTCTGTTGATTAGCTCATGAGTGAATCGAATTGTTTTCCATGTACCCACTTTATCAAGCACTCTTGCTTCTGGGACTGATGGCTTATCTGATGAAGACTGTAGTGTATTCATAACTTGTGTGCATCTCTGGAAATCTGGCAAATATATGGGCAGTCGTAGGAATTCATCAATGCCAGCTCTTGTCCAGACATCTGTCATGCGTGGTAATCCTTGTATGATAGTCTGGAAATCTTGTGACATGATAGGAAAGTAGTGATCCCTATCCATTATCTTAATGGTGGCCATGAAAAGTAGTTCTACCACTAGTTGATCATTAAGAAACCAATGATCTCTTGCCTTCGTGATTGATTCCAAGGGAAGAAGCAGGACCTCTTCCTCTTGCGTAGCCTCGAAATTTGAGGATGCCATCTGCACTCAGTACATACCAGTAATCAGTGGAAAGTTGTTATCAAGAATCATCCTTCACTTATCCTTCATAAATTTGGCAACTCTCCAAGTGGATTGTGTCGTCCCTTCCCCGTGGGTGTGAGAGAAAGGTAATACCTGGGATTTTTTTTTTCATACTTATTTATATATAATTTTATGTTTGTGTCTGAAAGAAAACAGAAATGCTAGTTCATAGCCAAAGTGGTTATTGAATCATTAGTTATTTTCTTTGGATTATTTTACAAGTGCTCTCTTATTTCCCAAGAGGGAAGTGTGCTTCACTATCCAGAGATAGAAGAAGAATGTGTCGAATGCTTGGCCTTGTAATGTGGCCCTATTATGCATACTTTGGACTCTTGTGACTCCAGATGTGTGCAACTCAAATTATTTGGTCGATGTGTACAGATTGTTTTGCCTGTAGGCATCCAAATCTACTTTACTCCACTGGGACAGCCTGCATTCCCAGCACTCCTAGAGAATGTAGTGCTTCTCATGTTATACTTTTGCTCCGTCAGCTTTTTGAATCTTTGAATGATTTTTGTTGTGTATCTAGGCTCCTGCTCTGTCCTCTAGTTGTTTTTCTTCTGTTGTTTCACCTTTAGATCGTACTAATTTTCCTTGTGTCTTGACTTGTCCTTTTTGATGATTGTCACTTGGTCACCTGACTTGGGAATCCATATTTGCGTTTGGGTCAGTTGTGCGGCTATCACCTTCTTTGGAATCCATACTCTAGCAATCCTTTGTGGACTTGGGTGTCCAATGTGACTTGCATTCTTATTCTGTTGTTGTTTCCGATGTCGAGAGTAGTTCTGTTGTTGAAGATATGTTGTCACTTGATCTTTTCTGATCCAAGCCTGTCTAGTGTAAGGAATGGGGTATAATCTAATGTGTGCAGGTTTTTGATAGTCTTGCTGACTAGTCCCTCTTGTGCTTGATTCCTCACTGAGGCTTTTTTTGGATAAAACAGTAATCATGTGATTTACTGGATTAGAAGATTGTGTGAAAGCAAGATTTGGTGCATTCTCACATGAAGTACTTGATGGTGGGGTTTCCATAGTGTGAATGAACATACATTCATCATCGTGCTCGTTTGAGTGATCTCCTGGGTCTTTACCTTTGGCTTTGATCGGTCGTTCGTCTAACATGCTGAATACCTCACGATGTCCTATCTTGGCGGAGATGTATCCTAGGGCCAATTGAATAGTCACTTCATATTCATATATCCAATCTTGACCTAACACGAGCTCTTCTAATAAGTCCTGATCATGACATACTAAGAGTTTTTGTTCCATCGTGTTGTTTTCGAGATGTAGAGTTAAGGTGATCTCACCTATGCATTTAGTAATTTTTCCACCTATTCCAATCAGCTGTACCTTAGATGGGCGTAATTCTCCCTTGAGTTTTTGGGTCAACGAATACTTGATACAGCTTATGGCTGCTCCTATGTCAATGAGAGCGTCCACTAAGTGGTATTCTTCTGTTCCAGCACCCAAGTTCAAATAAGGTTGCTTTATTTGTCCTAGGTTTTCAGTGGCTCTAACGTTAGCCATTGGGATGAGTTCCTCTCCTCATTGATATCTCTCGTCTCTCTCTCATCCACTCCTTTTGTTTCCTAATTCGTTCTAGCGCTTTTTGTCTAGCTTCTTCTCGTATTTGTTCTTCCTCTTTGCGCCTATTTTTACCCATTATTAGTCGTGACATTATCTCTTCTGTCAATGGCTCTAAATATTTTGTTACTCGGCAACCACTGATATAGTTAGGCAATACTTATCCATCTAGGGTTGCTAAGCTAATGGCTCTGCTGGTAGATATACGATTGATGATCAATGGGCCATATCCTCTTTTTTGCAGTTTCTTAGCATGTTGCTTCAAAGCATAGACCAAAACTAAATCTCCTTCTGTTGGCAGATGAAGCAAGTACGAGCATACATGCAGATCTAGCACTAAGGCAACCCATTAAATTTTTCCAAACCTTACACCATGTTAAAAGTGATTCTCATCACTAAAAACCCTTGTAAATATTGTTTCACCTTTTTGTAGCCCCATTTTGTACAAGCCGAGGAGTCCTCGAGCTTGGGGAGCCTTAGAAGTAGTTGCCTGCCAATTTTCATAATTTTTAAATCTCATTTGAGTGCTCAAATAAGTCCTGGAACCTAATTTTTAACTAGGCCGGACACAAAGTCTAGATAGGGCCAAAGCTAGTCAAAAACTATAAATAGAGCTAGAGAGCTCATTTTTGGGGTAGCTTCTTGTAGTTTTGATCTTGTATGAGAACTTTGTTGCAATAGAAGTGATTCCATTGTCTTACTCTCTTTGTTCTTGCTGTGTGTGCGCGTGTGTGTGTATGTGTGTGCATGTTAGTGTGCTTCGCACTCACACATTTGTGCCTTCACTTGCTCGAGGTCTTCATACCATCCTCATGTCTTCCCGGATTGACATTAAAGGAGGTGCTACTCATCACTGAGCTACACCAAATTTTGGCGCCGTTGCCGCGGATTCGAGCTTTGAGGACGAGCGTGTGATGGTAAGACATAGAGAGGACGCGTTGGAATGGTAAGAAGTAGGTAATTTCTGATTTTTCTCCATCTCCATCTCCATCTTCATCTCCACCTTCATCTCCTTCTCCACCTTATATTCTCATTTCCAAACCATTTCCTCATTTGCTTTGTGCGAGTTTGAGAGAGAGCGAGTGTGTGTTCTTGCTTGTGTGTGTTTTTTTTTGCATGTTTCTTGCAGGTTGCAGCTCCATCATCATCTCCAGCAAGCTCAGCAGGTACGGATTTTGTCTGCGCAAGCCCCGAGGCGTCGAGCTGGAGCTATCGCGACACTCCGAAAACTTCACCCAATCACGATTCTGAGTGCACCACGACACTGCGCAGGCCTAGAGCTCCTAGGATCACTAGACAAAACAGCAAAATTCACCATAACCCGACCTATCGCGACACCTCGAAGTATCGCAATACCCACGACTTATCGCGACACCTCTAAGTATCGCGACACCTCGAAGTATCACGATACCCATGACTTATCGCGACACCTCGAAGTATCGCGACACACCAACCCCACCTATCGCGACACCTCAGAGTATCGCGACACTCGCAAGTATCGCGACACTCCCAAGTATGGCGACACCCCGACCTATCGCGACACCTCGACCTATCACGACACTCCCAAGTATCGCGATGTGGGCGCGATTTCTGTCGACTGGCGGATCAATTCAGTCGCCTCGCTAACGGCGCACGCAGGGTGACTATGTAGGACAGGTACAAGTATAACTTCTCCTAAGGTCCGTAAGGTGAAGCATTCCTATAAAGTTCAACTGCATCAAAATAAGAAGGTAGGATAATCTTTTCACTAACTATTTGATCTTTTATAGTTTCGTTTGTTTCTTCTTGGATATTTTCTACGTTTCTATCTACAGTTGGAGGAAAATTTTCTTCACTAACACTAGGAGCAACAGTAGAAAGTAAAGTTATAATTGTCCTAGGATCATGCAAAGATTCTTCTACTATTACTTCTTTTATTGATTCTTTATCTTCTATTGGTTTTGGAAACAACAATTCAAAGGTTGATGAAGGTAGAAAGGAACTATTCGAAGAACTTTCTTTAGACATAAAAGATGATACTAAATTAATAACCAAAGTCCTATACAACCTCAAGAATGATGTTTATAATGACAGTCTAAAAGATAGCCTATACAAGCTAATAAAAGTTTTAAACTAAGGACAATCTCTGCTTTTCAAACTTCAGGTCACATGTGTATCTCCAGTTCGCCAATAGCTTTCTGAAAAAAAACACATATATGAAAGAGGGCAAGTCTAAAAGATAGCCTATACAAGCTAATAAAAGTTTCAAACTAAGGACAATCTCT
Source organism: Ceratopteris richardii (assembly GCA_020310875.1). Classification (NCBI taxonomy): domain Eukaryota; kingdom Viridiplantae; phylum Streptophyta; class Polypodiopsida; order Polypodiales; family Pteridaceae; genus Ceratopteris; species Ceratopteris richardii. Next base: position 73,301 of record MU260882.1, on the reverse strand, counting down.
GCTTTTCAAACTTCACGTCACATGTGTATCTCCAGTTCGCCAATAGCTTTCTGAAAAAAAACACATATATGAAAGAGGGCAACAAGCCTTCAATTCACCAAGAGGCTGCAATTCTTCATAAATCAAATCTGAAAAAAAACACATGAACTTGTGAGCACGTACTCCCTTCTTAAATAGATGTGAGTAGCCCACCATAGCCTACAATTCTCTTTAGATAACTCAACCAATTACCTAAATTGACTCAACATCACTCCAACAACACTCAACAAGAAAAAAAGCGTGGGTTTTTTCTCCTAGATCTTTTCTCAATTTTCAACCAACCATTTAAATATTCTATGGACCAAAAACTTTAGGATTTAAATAACCTTTCACTTCTTCTTTTTTAATTAAATACTAAACTTTAGAATAAATACTATACCTTAGACTAAGATTTAATTTAACCCTTTTTAATTATTACCTTAGGCTTAGTGGAAATAAATAATCAATATATATTCCTTTTAATTTGCTAAGGTTCCTTAAGATATAATTAACCTATTTAATAATTTATTTATAGACTATAACCCACTTATTTAATTATTTAATCTTAAGTTTACCCTACAACTAACTTTAAACCACATCAAATAACTTTAACTAACCCATAAACCTATTTTCTAACCTTCCATAACCCTCTAGGATGAATATTTAACCCATAATTAACCTTGTAACCCTTTAAAACATGATCAAGACTTTTAATTAACCCTTATTTATCCTTAATATTTAGCTAGAATATTATCAAAACCTATAATTAACCCTTAATTATCTTTATATTTTCATCCAAAACTCAGTTTACCCCTTAACTAACCCTTGATTTATCATCTAAACCCTTAAATACTATTAAAAAAACATTTGGATAAATACTTCCCTTCTTGTTATTGATCAACAACTTCTTTTCCTGTAAAATTAAGATCAAACATTAGTGAAAATTTTCATAATTTAACCAAACTTATATCAATCAATTAATCTTTTAATTTTTGTAATATCTTAAGAGTAATAAATTCTCTCCGACATCCGCCCCCACTAAACCTGCACATCGTCCCGATGGGCCAACCTACAGATTCAAAGAAGGCAATATCAAATTCTTTTTGAAAATTATTCATGACTCAAATGCAAATAGTCTATAAAAAATGCTTCTATCATTAGTACATCTTCTGATAGCAAAGAAAAACTTATAAAATTATGAAAGCTTGAATTTCAACCTTTTCGTTCAATGCATGAGTTGGAAAACAGGTTTTAGAAAGAAACTATAGAAGTCATTCAAATAGTGTTCGTACTAACTCTTCTATTAACTCTGTTCATAAGTAAAGCATATGTTATATAAGCCTTCTATCCTCATCTCCTAGCCACTTGCCATTAAGATACAAAAACTAATTCCCCTCTAGCATACATCCGCCTTATATAGCCCGCTTTTTAATTCAAAAGTGATTTCAAGACCACAACTCATTCATTGAAACGATTTGATTTTTCTTTCATCTCTTTTTTCATCATAATTTTTCTTTTTGTCATTCATTTTTTTTTTCTCTTTTTTCATATGCAGCAACCATTAATGTACTGCTTTCAATTTTTCTTCGCAACTTTTTTTTATGAAGGGGAAAGGCTTAACCCCTAATCAGAGCAAAGGATCTAGAGGTAAGCTAAAAGCAAAACTAGGATCTCTTTAGCAAAATGGGTCAGATTCAAAGAAGCTTACCTATATAAAACAAGTTTACTCCTACTAGGAGTTGCAAGTTAAGGGTTCCTTCAACTATTCATCTGACGGCCATAGATCTCTAATCCCTATCTTCTCTTCAAACACATTCCTACTTCAGTGTAAATTCTACTTTCATAATTTTAAGAATTTTCTTAACCTATCTGAAGACTGTACATATTCTATCATGAAATGCATGAACTTTCATAATAAATTGAAACATAAATCAGGTTTAGAACTTTTTCACCTAATCTATATTGACTCCATCTTCAGCTCTCTTTAAGTTCATCAAAACTTTTGGCAAAAAATCTTCAATTACTTTGATCAATTCATCTTCAGAACCTGTAAGCACTCATAAAGTAGAAGCTACAAAACAAGTAATCTTCATTATCATTTATCTTGCAAATAGAAATTCATATGATTCATCTTCATCATGTCACAATTGTCATCATAAAAAGTCATAGTGGGTATAATTCATAAACAAAATTCATAAATCCATAAATTCATAAATTCATAAATTTCACATTAGCTTTTTCAACCTTTGAAACAAAGTTCATAAATTCCAGAAAAAATCATAATGTTCATAGTATAATATAACCATCATATTTGTTGTAAACAAAATCATTTCATTCAAAATATTCATCATTTCATTATAATATTGTTCTTCATAATTGTTCATCATAATAGATTTCTTTTTATTTGTGAAAGAAAGAAAATCATAAGTTCATCATAAGTTTAGTAACATCATTTTGATAATACTATTTATAATGAGAAAGCTTATTATCAATAGAAAAGCATAAAATATGGGCATTCTCATCATAAGAATTAAAACCATAGTGGGTAGTATATCAGCATAATTATTATCATCCTATCTCAATGGATAATTATATTTTTAGTATAGCATAGCATCTTTGGTATCATAAGTTTAGGAAATGACAAGCATATTGATCAAACTTATTTGCAAGCATATTATGCATTTAATTTCAAACATGTTTTAGTTTAATTTATAATCAACAAACTTTGTGTTTTCATATTTTAGTATTCTTTTGGTTAAGTAAATCATAATGTAAAACTTTCTCATAAGCTTTTAACTAACTTTTCCAAGCATAAAAACTTCATAAAACAAAACAATTTAGGTATATGTTTCTCAACTTTAGGAAAACAGGCATATATACACCAAGCAATAACAAAAATTAAAAGTTTTATCTTCAATAAACAATTCCATCACAATAAAACTATTCTCTTAAATTCTTCTCCTTTTTCTTAACTTTAGATGAGTTTTTGATATTATTTTCAATCTTGCATATGGCTTCTTGTATCCATTTTTCCATATTCTTGTCATGTTCTAATTGAATTTGAAGATTTTTATCTTTAGATGTTTGTACTATTCTTTCATTATTTTTAGTTTTGTCACATTTATTGTCATTTTCTATGACTTTAGGTTTTGTTTTGACCTCATGTATGTCTTTGTTTCCATCAATTGATTGTTCATTTTCATCATCTTTTATCCTTACATCTTCTTCTTTCATAATCTTTTCCAATGTATCTTGATCCTTAGATGTAGTTTGAATATCAATGTTACTCATAGATTTAGGTTTAAGAAGGTTTTGATCCTTGTTCAAGCATTCACTTTTAGTCACAATCTTGGTGTTTATAAAATTTGATTGACATACATTGCTTTCTTCATCATGACTCTTTGGTTTCCATTGTATTTGAACTTTGGTTTTAGGACTAAATTTTGTTTCGTTAAAGTAGTCTATCATCCCTCCTCGACCTAAATTTAAACGCAAAGGTAGTTGTGTTTGATAATCACAAATCTTAAGGTCATGTGTAATGACTAAGTGATTTTGACATGCATGATTATAAGCAACACAATCCTCGTACATATGACCTAGTTGGTCACACCAAAAACATCTTAAGGGATATACTTTCCTATTCATAGCCCTATAGGTGGATCTCCTATACTCATTCTTATGGGATTCATTAGGCAACTTTGGAGATAAACTTTTTTCATGTTTGCACTTGCATTTAGGTAGTTCATTGACTTGTTTGGTCAAATCATCTATTTGGATCTTTAATTTTTTAACAATTTCTTGTAAAATCCCACACATCACACTATTTGAATTTGAAAACTCACTTAACTTGTCAATTAACAGAAATACTTCTTTAAATTTTGCTTGATTTGATGAGTTTAGCTTATCCTCTAAATCTTTGACTTGTGTTTTAAGTCCCAAATTTGCATTCTTAATTAAACCCTCCATAGAAGAGTTCTTTTTATGTGTATTTAAATTATCTGCTTTCTTTTACCCATTGATATTTGAGAAAAAAGAAGTATTAGAGGATAGATCAATACCTGCAATCTGAATCGAAGAAGAGGCTCAAAGAGTGACTGTGAAAATTTATACAATTTTTAATAGGATCAAAATCTAATACATCAATTCCTAATGGATGAATGTGCAAACGTTCTTCTTCAAAATGTTGATGGTAAGGGTGTAGAGATGAAGTTTTCTACTTGCCTATTCCCGTGGAGGCGCTCAGAGCATAAGCTCAGCCCTCAACAGCCAGGGAATTACAAGTTTTATAATTTCTGCCACTGCAAGACAATCACCTCAAGCCGCTGCAACCACGTAGCCTAACCAAGCCGATGCATATCCAAGAAGAGAAGAAATGTTTATACCTGTCCTACTGTGCCATTGTTTCACGTCGGGTTCAAAGTGTGGGCGCGATTTCTGTCGACTGGCGGATCAATTCAGTCGCCTCGCTAACGGCGCACGCAGGGTGACTATGCAGGACAGGTACAAGTATAACTTCTCCTAAGGTCCGTAAGGTGAAGCATTCCTATAAAGTTCAACTGCATCAAAATAAGAAGGTAGGATAATCTTTTCACTAACTATTTGATCTTTTATAGTTTCGTTTGTTTCTTCTTGGATATTTTCTACGTTTCTATCTACAGTTGGAGGAAAATTTTCTTCACTAACACTAGGAGGAACAGTAGAAAGTAAAGTTATAGTTGTCCTAGGATCATGCAAAGATTCTTCTACTATTACTTCTTTTATTGATTCTTTATCTTCTATTGGTTTTGGAAACAACAATTCAAAGGTTGATGAAGGTAGAAAGGAACTATTCGAAGAACTTTCTTTAGCCATAAAAGATGATACTAAATTAATAACCAAAGTCCTATACAACCTCAAGAATGATGTTTATAATGACAGTCTAAAAGATAGCCTATACAAGCTAATAAAAGTTTCAAACTAAGGACAATCTCTGCTTTTCAAACTTCAGGTCACATGTGTATCTCCAGTTCGCCACTAGCTTTCTGAAAAAAAACACATATATGAAAGAGGGCAAGTCTAAAAGATAGCCTATACAAGTTAATAAAAGTTTCAAACTAAGGACAATCTCTGCTTTTCAAACTTCAGGTCACATGTGTATCTCCAGTTCGCCAATAGCTTTCTGAAAAAAAACACATATATGAAAGAGGGCAACAGGCCTTCAGTTCACCAAGAGGCTGCAATTCTTCATAAATCAAATCTGAAAAAAAACACATGAACTTGTGAGCACGTACTCCCTTCTTAAATAGATGTGAGTAGCCCACCATAGCCTACAATTCTCTTTAGATAACTCAACCAATTACCTAAATTGACTCAACATCACTCCAACAACACTCAACAAGAAAAAAAGTGTGGGTTTTTTCTCCTAGATCTTTTCTCAATTTTCAACCAACCATTTAAATATTCTATGGACCAAAAACTTTAGGATTTAAATAACCTTTCACTTCTTCTTTTTTATTTAAATACTAAACTTTAGAATAAATACTATACCTTAGACTAAGATTTAATTTAACCCTTTTTAATTATTACCTTAGGCTTAGTGGAAATAAATAATCAATATATATTCCTTTTAATTTGCTAAGGTTCCTTAAGATATAATTAACCTATTTAATAATTTATTTATAGACTTTAACCCACTTATTTAATTATTTAATCTTAAGTTTACCCTACAACTAACTTTAAACCACATCAAATAACTTTAACTAACCAATAAACCTATTTTCTAACCTTCCATAACCCTCTAGGATGAATATTTAACCCATAATTAACCTTGTAACCCTTTAAAACATGATCAAGACTTTTAATTAACCCTTATTTATCCTTAATATTTAGCTAGAATATTATCAAAACCTATAATTAACCCTTAATTATCTTTATATTTTCATCCAAAACTCAGTTTATCCCTTAACTAACCCTTGATTTATCATCTAAACCCTTAAATACTATTAAGAAAACATTTGGATAAATACTTCCCTTCTTGTTATTGATCAACAACTTCTTTTCCTGTAAAATTAAGATCAAACATTAGTAAAAATTTTCATAATTTAACCAAACTTATATCAATCAATTAATCTTTTAATTTTTGTAATATCTTAAGAGTAATAAATTCTCTCCGACATCCGCCCCCACTAAACCTGCACATCGTCCCGATGGGCCAACCTGCAGATTCAAAGAAGGCAATATCAAATTCTTTTTGAAAATTATTCATGACTCAAATGCAAATAGTCTATAAAAAATGCTTCTATCATTAGTACATCTTTTGATAGCAAAGAAAAACTTATAAAATTATGAAAGCTTGAATTTCAACCTTTTCGTTCAATGCATGAGTTGGAAAACAGGTTTTAGAAAGAAACTATAGAAGTCATTCAAATAGTGTTCGTACTAACTCTTCTATTAACTCTGTTCATAAGTAAAGCATATGTTATATAAGCCTTCTATCCTCATCTCCTAGCCACTTGCCATTAAGATACAAAAACTAATTCCCCTCTAGCATACATCCGCCTTATATAGCCCGCTTTTTAATTCAAAAGTGATTTCAAGACCACAACTCATTCATTGAAACGATTTGATTTTTCTTTCATCTCTTTTTTCATCATGATTTTTCTTTTTGTCATTCATTTTTTTTTTTCTCTTTTTTCATATGCAGCAACCATTAATGTACTGCTTTCAATTTTTCTTCGCAACTTTTTTTTATGAAGGGGAAAGGCTTAACCCCTAATCAGAGCAAAGGATCTAGAGGTAAGCTAAAAGCGAAACTAGGATCTCTTTAGCAAAATGGGTCAGATTCAAAGAAGCTTACCTATATAAAACAAGTTTACTCCTACTAGGAGTTGCAAGTTAAGGGTTCCTTCAACTATTCATCTGACAGCCATAGATCTCTAATCCCTATCTTCTCTTCAAACACATTCCTACTTCAGTGTAAATTCTACTTTCATAATTTTAAGAATTTTCTTAACCTATCTGAAGACTGTACATATTCTATCATGAAATGCATGAACTTTCATAATAAATTGAAACATAAATCAGGTTTAGAACTTTTTCACCTAATCTATATTGACTCCATCTTCAGCTCTCTTTAAGTTCATCAAAACTTTTGGCAAAAAATCTTCAATTACTTTGATCAATTCATCTTCAGAACCTGTAAGCACTCATAAAGTAGAAGCTACAAAACAAGTAATCTTCATTATCATTTATCTTGCAAGTAGAAATTCATATGATTCATCTTCATCATGTCACAATTGTCATCATAAGAAGTCATAGTGGGTATAATTCATAAACAAAATTCATAAATCCATAAATTCATAAATTCATAAATTTCACATTAGCTTTTTCAACCTTTGAAACAAAGTTCATAAATTCCAGAAAAAATCATATCATAGTATAATATAACCATCATATTTGTTGTAAACAAAATCATTTCATTCAAAATATTCATCATTTCATTATAATATTGTTCTTCATAATTGTTCATCATAATAGATTTCTTTTTATTTGTGAAAGAAAGAAAATCATAAGTTCATCATAAGTTTAGTAACATCATTTTGATAATACTATTTATAATGAGAAAGCTTATTATCAATAGAAAAGCATAAAATATGGGCATTCTCATCATAAGAATTAAAACCATAGTGGGTAGTATATCAGCATAATTATTATCATCCTATCTCAATGGATAATTATATTTTTAGTATAGAATAGCATCTTTGGTATCATAAGTTTAGGAAATGACAAGCATATTGATCAAACTTATTTGCAAGCATATTATGCATTTAATTTCAAACATGTTTTAGTTTAATTTATAATCAACAAACTTTGTGTTTTCATATTTTAGTATTCTTTTGGTTAAGTAAATCATAATGTAAAACTTTCTCATAAGCTTTTAACTAACTTTTCCGAGCATAAAAACTTCATAAAACAAAACAATTTAGGTATATGTTTCTCAACTTTAGGAAAACAGGCATATATACACCAAGCAATAACAAAAATTAAAAGTTTTATCTTCAATAAACAATTCCATCACAATAAAACTATTCTCTTAAATTCTTCTCCTTTTTCTTAACTTTAGATGAGTTTTTGATATTATTTTCAATCTTGCATATGGCTTCTTGTATCCATTTTTCCATATTCTTGTCATGTTCTAATTGAATTTGAAGATTTTTATCTTTAGATGTTTGTACTATTCTTTCATTATTTTTAGTTTTGTCACATTTATTGTCATTTTCTATGACTTTAGGTTTTGTTTCGACCTCATGTATGTCTTTGTTTCCATCAATTGATTGTTCATTTTCATCATCTTTTATCCTTACATCTTCTTCTTTCATAATCTTTTCCAATGTATCTTGATCCTTAGATGTAGTTTGAATATCAATGTTACTCATAGATTTAGGTTTAAGAAGGTTTTGATCCTTGTTCAAGCATTCACTTTTAGTCACAATCTTGGTGTTTATAAAATTTGATTGACATACATTGCTTTCTTCATCATGACTCTTTGGTTTCCATTGTATTTGAAGTTTGGTTTTAGGACTAAATTTTGTTTCGTTAAAGTAGTCTATCATCCCTCCTCGACCTAAATTTAAACGCAAAGGTAGTTGTGTTTGATAATCACAAATCTTAAGGTCATGTGTAATGACTAAGTGATTTTGACATGCATGATTATAAGCAACACAATCCTCGTACATATGACCTAGTTGGTCACACCAAAAACATCTTAAGGGATATACTTTCCTATTCATAGCCCTATAGGTGGATCTCCTATACTCATTCTTATGGGATTCATTAGGCAACTTTGGAGATAAACTTTTTTCATGTTTGCACTTGCATTTAGGTAGTTCATTGACTTGTTTGGTCAAATCATCTATTTGGATCTTTAATTTTTTAACAATTTCTTGTAAAATCCCACACATCACACTATTTGAATTTGGAAACTCACTTAACTTGTCAATTAACAGAAATACTTCTTTAAATTTTGCTTGATTTGATGAGTTTAGCTTATCCTCTAAATCTTTGACTTGTGTTTTAAGTCCCAAATTTGCATTCTTAATTAAACCCTCCATAGAAGAGTTCTTTTTATGTGTATTTAAATTATTTGCTTTCTTTTACCCATTGATATTTGAGAAAAAAGAAGTATTAGAGGATAGATCAATACCTGCAATCTGAATCGAAGAAGAGGCTCAAAGAGTGACTGTGAAAATTTATACAATTTTTAATAGGATCAAAATCTAATACATCAATTCCTAATGGATGAATGTGCAAACGTTCTTCTTCAAAATGTTGATGGTAAGGGTGTAGAGATGAAGTTTTCTACTTGCCTATTCCCGTGGAGGCGCTAAGAGCATAAGCTCAGCCCTCAACAGCCAGGGAATTACAAGGTTTATAATTTCTGCCACTGCAAGACAATCACCTCAAGCCGCTGCAACCACGTAGCCTAACCAAGCCGATGCATATCCAAGAAGAGAAGAAATGTTTATACCTGTCCTGCTGTGCCATTGTTTCACGTCGGGTTCAAAGTGTGGGCGCGATTTCTGTCGACTGGCGGATCAATTCAGTCGCCTCGCTAACGGCGCACGCAGGGTGACTATGCAGGACAGGTACAAGTATAACTTCTCCTAAGGTCCGTAAGGTGAAGCATTCCTATAAAGTTCAACTGCATCAAAATAAGAAGGTAGGATAATCTTTTCACTAACTATTTGATCTTTTATAGTTTCGTTTGTTTCTTCTTGGATATTTTCTACGTTTCTATCTACAGTTGGAGGAAAATTTTCTTCACTAACACTAGGAGGAACAGTAGAAAGTAAAGTTATAGTTGTCCTAGGATCATGCAAAGATTCTTCTACTATTACTTCTTTTATTGATTCTTTATCTTCTATTGGTTTTGGAAACAACAATTCAAAGGTTGATGAAGGTAGAAAGGAACTATTCGAAGAACTTTCTTTAGACATAAAAGATGATACTAAATTAATAACCAAAGTCCTATACAACCTCAAGAATGATGTTTATAATGACAGTCTAAAAGATAGCCTATACAAGCTAATAAAAGTTTCAAACTAAGGACAATCTCTGCTTTTCAAACTTCAGGTCACATGTGTATCTCCAATTCGCCAATAGCTTTCTGAAAAAAAACACATATATGAAAGAGGGCAAGTCTAAAAGATAGCCTATACAAGCTAATAAAAGTTTCAAACTAAGGACAATCTCTGCTTTTCAAACTTCAGGTCACATGTGTATCTCCAGTTCGCCAATAGCTTTCTGAAAAAAAACACATATATGAAAGAGGGCAACAGGCCTTCAGTTCACCAAGAGGCTCCAATTCTTCATAAATCAAATCTGGAAAAAAACACATGAACTTGTGAGCACGTACTCCCTTCTTAAATAGATGTGAGTACCTAAATTGACTCAACATCACTCCAACAATACTCAACAAGAAAAAAAGCGTGGGTTTTTTCTCCTAGATCTTTTCTCAATTTTCAACCAACCATTTAAATATTCTATGGACCAAAAACTTTAGGATTTAAATAACCTTTCACTTCTTCTTTTTTATTTAAATACTAAACTTTAGAATAAATACTATACCTTAGACTAAGATTTAATTTAACCCTTTTTAATTATTACCTTAGGCTTAGTGGAAATAAATAATCAATATATATTCCTTTTAATTTGCTAAGGTTCCTTAAGATATAATTAACCTATTTAATAATTTATTTATAGACTATAACCCACTTATTTAATTATTTAATCTTAAGTTTACCCTACAACTAACTTTAAACCACATCAAATAACTTTAACTAACCCATAAACCTATTTTCTAACCTTCCATAACCCTCTAGGATGAATATTTAACCCATAATTAACCTTGTAACCCTTTAAAACATGATCACGACTTTTAATTAACCCTTATTTATCCTTAATATTTAGCTAGAATATTATCAAAACCTATAATTAACCCTTAATTATCTTTATATTTTCATCCAAAACTCAGTTTACCCCTTAACTAACCCTTGATTTATCATCTAAACCCTTAAATACTATTAAGAAAACATTTGGATAAATACTTCCCTTCTTGTTATCGATCAACAACTTCTTTTCCTGTAAAATTAAGATCAAACATTAGTGAAAATTTTCATAATTTAACCAAACTTATATCAATCAATTAATCTTTTAATTTTTGTAATATCTTAAGAGTAATAAATTCTCTCCGACATCCGCCCCCACTGAACCTGCACATCGTCCCGATGGGCCAACCCTCATAAAGTAGAAGCTACAAAACAAGTAATCTTCATTATCATTTATCTTGCAAATAGAAATTCATATGATTCATCTTCATCATGTCACAATTGTCATCATAAGAAGTCATAGTGGGTATAATTCATAAACAAAATTCATACATCCATAAATTCATAAATTCATAAATTCATAAATTTCACATTAGCTTTTTCAACCTTTGAAACAAAGTTCATAAATTCCAGAAAAAATCATAATGTTCGTAGTATAATATTACCATCATATTTGTTGTAAACAAAATCATTTCATTCAAAATATTCATCATTTCATTATAATATTGTTCTTCATAATTGTTCATCATAATAGATTTCTTTTTATTTGTGAAAGAAAGAAAATCATAAGCTCATCATAAGTTTAGTAACATCATTTTGATAATACTATTTATAATGAGAAAGCTTATTATCAATAGAAAAGCATAAAATATGGGCATTCTCATCATAAGAATTAAAACCATAGTGGGTAGTATATCAGCATAATTATTATCATCCTATCTCAATGGATAATTATATTTTTAGTATAGAATAGCATCTTTGGTATCATAAGTTTAGGAAATGACAAGCATATTGATCAAACTTATTTGCAAGCATATTATGCATTTAATTTCAAACATGTTTTAGTTTAATTTATAACAACAAACTTTGTGTTTTCATATTTTAGTATTCTTTTGGTTAAGTAAATCATAATGTAAAACTTTCTCATAAGCTTTTAACTAACTTTTCCAAGCATAAAAACTTCATAAAACAAAACAATTTAGGTATATGTTTCTAAACTTTAGGAAAACAGGCATATATACACCAAGCAATAACAAAAATTAAAAGTTTTATCTTCAATAAACAATTCCATCACAATAAAACTATTCTCTTAAATTCTTCTCCTTTTTCTTAACTTTAGATGAGTTTTTGATATTATTTTCAATCTTGCATATGGCTTCTTGTATCCATTTTTCCATATTCTTGTCATGTTCTAATTGAATTTGAAGATTTTTATCTTTAGATGTTTGTACTATTCTTTCATTATTTTTAGTTTTGTCACATTTATTGTCATTTTCTATGACTTTAGGTTTTGTTTTGACCTCATGTATGTCTTTGTTTCCATCAATTGATTGTTCATTTTCATCATCTTTTATCCTTACATCTTCTTCTTTCATAATCTTTTCCAATGTATCTTGATCCTTAGATGTAGTTTGAATATCAATGTTACTCATAGATTTAGGTTTAAGAAGGTTTTGATCCTTGTTCAAGCATTCACTTTTAGTCACAATCTTGGTGTTTATAAAATTTGATTGACATACATTGCTTTCTTCATCACGACTCTTTGGTTTCCATTGTATTTGAACTTTGGTTTTAGGACTAAATTTTGTTTCGTTAAAGTAGTCTATCATCCCTCCTCGACCTAAATTTAAACGCAAAGGTAGTTGTGTTTGATAATCACAAATCTTAAGGTCATGTGTAATGACTAAGTGATTTTGACATGCATGATTATAAGCAACACAATCCTCGTACATATGACCTAGTTGGTCACACCAAAAACATCTTAAGGGATATACTTTCCTATTCATAGCCCTATAGGTGGATCTCCTATACTCATTCTTATGGGATTCATTAGGCAACTTTGGAGATAAACTTTTTTCATGTTTGCACTTGCATTTAGGTAGTTCATTGACTTGTTTTGTCAAATCATCTATTTGGATCTTTAATTTTTTAACAATTTCTTGTAAAATCCCACACATCACACTATTTGAATTTGAAAACTCACTTAACTTGTCAATTAACAGAAATACTTCTTTAAATTTTGCTTGATTTGATGAGTTTAGCTTATCCTCTAAATCTTTGACTTGTGTTTTAAGTCCCAAATTTGCATTCTTAATTAAACCCTCCATAGAAGAGTTCTTTTTATGTGTATTTAAATTATCTGCTTTCTTTTACCCATTGATATTTGAGAAAAAAGAAGTATTAGAGGATAGATCAATACCTGCAATCTGAATCGAAGAAGAGGCTCAAAGAGTGACTGTGAAAATTTATACAATTTTTAATAGGATCAAAATCTAATACATCAATTCCTAATGGATGAATGTGCAAACGTTCTTCTTCAAAATGTTGATGGTAAGGGTGTAGAGATGAAGTTTTCTACTTGCCTATTCCCGTGGAGGCGCTGAGAGCATAAGCTCAGCCCTCAACAGCCAGGGAATTACAAGGTTTATAATTTCTGCCACTGCAAGACAATCACCTCAAGCCGCTGCAACCACGTAGCCTAACCAAGCCGATGCATATCCAAGAAGAGAGGAAATGTTTATACCTGTCCTGCTGTGCCATTGTTTCACGTCGGGTTCAAAGTGTGGGCGCGATTTCTGTCGACTGGCGGATCAATTCAGTCGCCTCGCTAACGGCGCACGCAGGGTGACTATGCAGGACAGGTACAAGTATAACTTCTCCTAAGGTCCGTAAGGTGAAGCATTCCTATAAAGTTCAACTGCATCAAAATAAGAAGGTAGGATAATCTTTTCACTAACTATTTGATCTTTTATAGTTTCGTTTGTTTCTTCTTGGATATTTTCTATGTTTCTATCTACAGTTGGAGGAAAATTTTCTTCACTAACACTAGGAGGAACAGTAGAAAGTAAAGTTATAGTTGTCCTAGGATCATGCAAAGATTCTTCTACTATTACTTCTTTTATTGATTCTTTATCTTCTATTGGTTTTGGAAACAACAATTCAAAGGTTGATGAAGGTAGAAAGGAACTATTCGAAGAACTTTCTTTAGACATAAAAGATGATACTAAATTAATAACCAAAGTCCTATACAACCTCAAGAATGATGTTTATAATGACAGTCTAAAAGATAGCCTATACAAGCTAATAAAAGTTTCAAACTAAGGACAATCTCTGCTTTTCAAACTTCAGGTCACATGTGTATCTCCAGTTCGCCAATAGCTTTCTGAAAAAAAACACATATATGAAAGAGGGCAAGTCTAAAAGATAGCCTATACAAGCTAATAAAAGTTTCAAACTAAGGACAATCTCTGCTTTTCAAACTTCAGGTCACATGTGTATCTCCAGTTCGCCAATAGCTTTCTGAAAAAAAACACATATATGAAAGAGGGCAACAGGCCTTCAGTTCACCAAGAGGCTGCAATTCTTCATAAATCAAATCTGAAAAAAAACACATGAACTTGTGAGCACGTACTCCCTTCTTAAATAGATGTGAGTAGCCCAACTTATCCTACAATTCTCTTTAGATAACTCAACCAATTACCTAAATTGACTCAACATCACTCCAACAATACTCAACAAGAAAAAAAGCGTGGGTTTTTTCTCCTAGATCTTTTCTCAATTTTCAACCAACCATTTAAATATTCTATGGACCAAAAACTTTAGGATTTAAATAACCTTTCACTTCTTCTTTTTTATTTAAATACTAAACTTTAGAATAAATACTATACCTTAGACTAAGATTTAATTTAACCCTTTTTAATTATTACCTTAGGCTTAGTGGAAATAAATAATCAATATATATTCCTTTTAATTTGCTAAGGTTCCTTAAGATATAATTAACCTATTTAATAATTTATTTATAGACTATAACCCACTTATTTAATTATTTAATCTTAAGTTTACCCTACAACTAACTTTAAACCACATCAAATAACTTTAACTAACCCATAAACCTATTTTCTAACCTTCCATAACCCTCTAGGATGAATATTTAACCCATAATTAACCTTGTAACCCTTTAAAACATGATCAAGACTTTTAATTAACCCTTATTTATCCTTAATATTTAGCTAGAATATTATCAAAACCTATAATTAACCCTTAATTATCTTTATATTTTCATCCAAAACTCAGTTTACCCCTTAACTAACCCTTGATTTATCATCTAAACCCTTAAATACTATTAAGAAAACATTTGGATAAATACTTCCCTTCTTGTTATTGATCAACAACTTCTTTTCCTGTAAAATTAAGATCAAACATTAGTGAAAATTTTCATAATTTAACCAAACTTATATCAATCAATTAATCTTTTAATTTTTGTAATATCTTAAGAGTAATAAATTCTCTCCGACAGCGACACCCCCACCTATCGCGACACCCCGACCTATCGCGACACTCCCAAGTATCGCGACACCTCGACCTATCGCGACACCTCGACCTATCGCGACACTTCCACCTATCGTGACACCTCCACCTATCGCGACACCTCGACCTATCGCGACACTTCCACCTATCGCGACACCTCCACCTATCGCGACACCTCCACCTATCGCGACACCTCCATCTATCGCGACACACCGACCCGACCTATCGCGATACACGGCCTTAACGCATGAAAATTTTAGAGTGAATTTTTGAGTGAATTGAGGTATATTTGGGCTTAAATTTAGACACATTGGGATAACATTAGAGCCTTAGGAGTGGGCAAAAGACCTAGAAGCCAGAGAGGGATCTCCTGAACCCTGAGAGCCTGTTTTGACCCCTAAGTGCCTGATTGGTCATAACTTCACCATAAGAACTCTGATCGATGAGATTTTGGTCTCGTTGGAAAGCTTGTTAAGAATCCTACGTGGACCTCGACTGGTTTTTGTAAGAATCATATGCGGAGTTTTAGAACATGTATTTTTAAGTTGACCATTAGGTGGAACTAGGTGGTCATAAGATTTTGGGGGATCAGTGAGTTACTCCAAGGGGGGTCCATAATTGCTGATGTGTGTCTTTCAATTCATTGTGGTAAATGAGCTATATTAACTTGTGAAATTTTGCAAGAACATTGCGTGCACTCAAGGTATTCCTTGGGAGAAGGCTTCCTGGGCTGGTGTAGAAGTCTGAGCAACCAGAGTATTGAGGTTGGGAGTTCTCTCAACCCTCCTTTGTCAATTCCTAGCCTAGGCTAAGTACGACTTAGGTGTGGTAATTAATTAGGTCAGCGTCAGGCACAAAATAAGTCTAAGAGAACTAATCAACCAAGTGCAAGCATTTGTAGGACTTAAGTGCGAAAACCCTAAAGGAAAAAAAGTAAACTTGAATCGATCAATTATCAAGTGCGAAAATCACTTAAGTATTCCGGACGCCGAGATATCAGACAAGTTCATAAACATAATAATCAACTAAAAAGAAAAAAGTGATTGGTGCAAAATAACCTGCAACGAGAGTGTACTTGGGACCAAAGGGGGTAGATAAACCAGGCATATGAACCTTAGGTCAGGCAGACACTTAGGCCGAGACAGACAAAGCCTCAGATCTTCTGAAGCTAGTGTCAATCACACTGCTAGGTCTTGGGCCCAGCAGTTGAGTGATTACCCATACACTCCACGATCAGAAACAAGTGATTCTGAAATGTCCTATCACATGGAGAGACCAGTAGGTAGTTCAGGGGTGGCTTATCTAGAAAAGCCAGAGGGACCTTACAAGACTCAATTGGAATACATCAAGACTAATCGTCTAGGTGCTCGTATCTACGAAGACGGACTGAGAAGATCTGTGGTCCAGATTAAGAACCCCGATCAACCACATGGACTAGAACACCCGGTAGTCAAGTTTGAGAATGGAGCATACATAGATAAAGAGGGGACTATATATGTAGTCACCACTCTTCCTGATAGAACTGATGAGTTTGGAAATGTGATTGCGGAGACCGACATGGGTGATATAGAGCAAGGGAATTTAGAGAGAGAGCCAAGAACTCCCCGTGGTAAATCTGTCTTGACGAGAATCATGACTCCAGAGTGGATTCCACAGGATAATAAAAGCATAGATTTGCTTTTAAACCGAGAAACCGATGAGGCCTTTTGGAGATATAAACCTGCTCACCCTCAAGAAGTGAGTGCTCTCACAATCTATGAGTTTAAAGACCCTGACAGCCCAGGCAAAGTAACATACCTAGACAATACATCGGAGAGAATCTTCATGGTCACCGAGCATGGCAGACATGCCTACACATGGAAGGGCGAATTTGTTTTTCCCCAACCACGACAAGGAGCCGGGACCTCCCAGGCTCATGGAGCTCAAGGAGATAGAAGTAGAGATAGACCTGAAGTAAGCTTTGCCAACCCCCAGGGAAGAGAAAGAAGGAGAACGGGGACGGATAGAGAAGAAAACGAGAGATTTAGAGACCCAAGGAACCAAAGAAATGCTGATGATTTTCCTTTGCCAACGATGAGAGAACACACTAGGACTCTGAGGCCAACTCAACTGGTGAAGTCCATGAAGAATTACTTCGATGGAACTGGAGACCCTTATGACCATGTGGTAGAATTTAGGCAAGTCTTGAAAGCTGAACAGGTAGAGGATCTATTCACACAATATAATGCTTTTGGTCTAACCCTTAGGAACACTGCCCTTAGATGGTTTCAACCACTAAACGAGAGGCATTTCAGAAACATAGACCAGCTCCTAGAAGCATTTATCATTGAGTTTTCCAAGAGTGGTATAAGGCACATCACTTCCTCACTAATTCATAGCTTCAAGCAAACACCTCAAGAGACGGTCAGACTAGCAGGAAGACGGTTTAGGCAATACCTAGAGAGGTGCCTGATGCCTGAGTTACCCACACTAGCCAAGCAAGTGGCTTTGTTCTTAGATGGCTTGTTGAGCACCAAGCTTAGGTCATATGTGTATTTAAAGGACCCCAGAACTATAGAAGAATGTGTGCACATGTGCATAGACATTGAGGATAATCTAGGCGAGGAGTTAGAGCTAACAAAAATCTACAAGGATTCAGATAGCTCTAGTAGTCTCACATCTGGTCAGTCCACATCCATTGAGGAACTTGCCGAGAAGGTGGCTCAAAAACTAGGTGTCTCTAGCAAACAAATTCCAAGATTTGCCCCAGTTAAGCGGTGCTACACTTGTGGAGGTGACCATATGGCAAATGTATGTCCCATTATGGCCCTACCCCAGGTGAATCCTAGTAGCCAGTACTGCACCATAGAGCGAAGGTACACCAACCACACTGCACAGGACTGCCCATATAGCAAACAAACTATTAGGCCAAATTACCCTCAACCATATCCACAACAGGGTAGATACCAGAATCAGTACCCTCCACAACAATACAACAGACCACAGCAACCTTATCAGCCACCTTATCAAGGGCAGCAGAGACCTCAACCAGTCCTAGTGCAGCAACCCCCTGCTCCAACCAATGTGATCCCAGTGAAATATGCATGTGCTGAAGAAAATCCGAACAGAGCCATAGTCCTAGTCATCCCAATGCTATCATACAGTGATCCAAGTGACCATAGTTTTGACTCCACACATACTGATAGCCCACAGGCTTACTACATGCAGTCACCCGAGCATAACGAGTCATACTATTATGAGGATCCAAGTGAAAATAGTGGGGAGCTTAAGTATGCTAATGTCATGTACACAAACCCCAACTCTAGACCTCAACCTAGGCAGGTACGACCCCCATTCCCTAGAGGACCATGCTTCAGATGTCAAGGAGATCACCTTATACGTGATTGTCCACTGCCTGCCTCTACACAACCCCAACCAGTGACAATTCAGGGTTTCTATCAAGACTGCGGAAAAGAGCATCTCCTACGAGATTGCCCAAAAAACCCTAATAACATGCCTAAAATCACTCCTATCAACGTCATTGGGTTAGTGGTAGACTCTACGGGAAGTATAACTTCCACAGCCCCAGTGCATGTGGTCACTAGAGCCCAAGCCTTGCAGCAAACTCAAGGAGTAGGGTAGGAAAAGAGTGCTGAGGTTAGTGAGACAGAGAGTATAACCAAGAAAAGGACAAGAGCATGGAGAGATAGCCGGGAGAGAATGAAAAGACAATGGTCATAGAAAATGAGCGAACTTGAAGCAAGTTTGAGAGAAACCAAAGCAAAGATAAGTGAACTCGCATCTCAAAACCACTCTCACACCACCCCTCCACCACCTTTCCCTTTAACCGCCAATCCATCTTCTTCCATTACCCAACCTTTCAATACACCACCCTTAACCCACCCACCACCCAAAGTAGGATCATTCCTAGCCGACCCCACTCCTGAAGATCTAGATATCATGCTTAAAGCATATCAGGCCAGAATCCAAGAAGGGCCAAATGTGACGGATCATGACAAGTGCTACCCTAGAGCTGACCTAGAGATAGAGAGAACCAAGCTGTGTGCGAAAATGGTCGCATTGGCTCAGACCATGTTTGAAGCCAGTCGCCTTTTCAACCACTCAGGCTCAGCTAAGACACAATTGCACTTGGATGGACTCCTAGAGAAGTTAGAGAGCATAATTGCAAGATCTGCCAAGGAAGAAAAAAATCGAGAAAGAGATGAGGCGAGCAAAAACATAAGCCATCCCCCACAGGAAGCTTATGTGCCCAATTCCACTGAACCAGACACCTCCTCTTCTATGAATAGGTTCACTCCAGAATTCCTACGAGAGATTCAAGAAGACAAATGGGATAATGAAAGTGAAGCCCCTCCTCCCATTGAACTTGTGGATGACACACATGATCAATTCCCTCAAGATATTCCTTCCATTTATGGAGAGCAGGAGAATGCACAAAACCAAGAGAGGTTAGACTTCGAGTCCTGACGGAAGACGAAGAGCATGAATTGATAGCCTTGCTAAGAGAATACAGAGATGTATTCGCTTGGAGCTACAAGGATCTGAAGGGTGTTGACCCACACATATGATCACACACAATCCCCATGACCTCAGATGCCAGACCCTCTAAGCAGAAGCCCTACACATACAATGACAACTACGCCGCCAAGATTAAAGAGGAGATAGACCGCTTGGTGGAAGCTGGGTTTATCTATGAAATTGAGCACACTGAATGGGTATCCCCCATTGTAGTGGTGCCCAAGAAGAACGGCAAATTACGAGTGTGCATTAACTTGAAGAAGGTTAACGCAGCCACTATCAGAGATAATTATCCGCTTCCTATCACTGAGCATCTATTAGAAAGGGTAGCAGGCAAGGAAGTGTACAGCTTCCTAGATGGGTTTTCGGGATACAATCAAGTAGCCATTGCTCCAGAGGATCAACATAAGACGGCTTTTGCCACGGAGTGGGGCATATTTGCCTTTCGGGTAATGCCATTCGGGCTTACTAATGCACCTGCTACCTTTCAAAGATTGATGTGTCACGTGTTTAAAGAGTTCTTGAGGAAGAATTTGGAAGTCTATGTTGATGATCTGTGCGCTCATTCCAACATTAGACAGACCCATATACCTGAACTCAAACAAATCTTTGATAAATGCAGAGAATATCAAGTCTGCATGAACCCAGAAAAGTGTGTTTTCATGGTGAGGCAAGGCAAAATTCTAGGACACATAGTGTCTAAGAACGGCATATCCACTGACAAAGAGAAAGTGAGAGCCATCGTAGAACTACCTAAGCCAAAGAACGTCAAGGAAGTACAGGCTTTCATGGGGCATTGTGGTTACTACCGCCGGTTCATCCACATGTATGCTATCATTGCAAAGCCCATGTACGGACTTCTGACTAACTTTAAGTGGACTGATGAATGTGAGAATTCCTTCCAGGAGCTTAAACAAAGATTATGTTCAGCACCAATCTTGACCACACCAGATTGGAACAAGCCATTCCATGTTCATGTGGATGCCTCCAATTATGCTATTGGATGTGTACTTGCACAACCTACGGGTGAAGGTAATATGGATCTCCCTATTGCCTATGCCAGTAGACAATTGAATGCTGCTGAACGAAACTATACAACCACCGAACGAGAAGGATTAGGCATGGTGTACGCGGTTAAAAAGTTTAGACACTATTGGCTTGCAAATAAGTTCAAATTTTTTACTGATCACAAAGTTCTACTGTACCTGGTAAACAAGCCGTGTAATACAGGCAGATTAGTAAGATGGTTTCTTTTACTAATGGAATATGACTTTGAGGTAGTAGTGAGGAAAGGCAGGACTCATTTGAGAGCAGACCATCTCTCTAGGCTCACATCTGGAGAGGCCCCACAAGGAGTATCAGATGACTTACCTGATGCTTACTTGTTTAATTTGGAAGTGGTGCCGTAGTGGGCTAAGCCATTAGTGCCAGTATTGACATACGGGCCTAACCACCCAATAATAGCCACACAGGATAGAGAGGTAGTAAAAGCCCAAAAGTACCACATCATGGCTGGAAGTATGTACAAGCACACAGATCAAGGGATCTTGGCTTGTTGTGTTGAAGAGGACGAGTACGCTAAGTGGTTGCAATTAGCACATGTAGGTGCATTAGAGCAACACTACTCAAAACAACGAACCCTACAGACCCTGAGGAGACTAGGAGTGCATTGGCCGACTATGGAAGCTGATGTCCAGAAGTTGTGCAAGGAATGCCCAATCTGCTGCACTAAACCACCTGTGGAACATGCCACTCTTTATCAAGTGTCCATAGTGCCGGATTGGAGTGAACCCCTAGTATCCTTCCTGAAGACAAAAACATTCCCTCCAGACATGACTATGACGAGGCAAAGAAGTCTAGAACAAGAAGCCCTAGATTACTCACTCATTGGTGATAATCTATACAAGCGTGGAAAAGATGGTTACCTAAGACTTTGTGTTCATGAGAGTGAATATCTAAAGATCTTGGAAATTGCTCACCAAGGTGTAGCAGGACGACACTTTGGACCAGATCGGGTGATCAAGGCAATACTATTTGCGGGCTTCTGGTGGCCGACCCTTCACATGGATGCACATACCTATGTGAAACGGTGTGATGTGTGTTAGAGAACTCAATATCCTATACGCAAAGATGAGATGCCACTGAAACCTATGATGGGTGGGCGTGCATTCTCTAAGTGGGGAATAGACTTTGTAGGCCCTATTAATCCCCCAGCTAAGGGTTCACATGCTGATTATATCATTGTGGCCACTGACTATCTAACTAAGTGGGTAGAGGTAAAAGCCACAACAAAGAACGATGCACAAACAACAGCTAAGTTCTTGTTTGAGAATGTGTTCACCAAGTATGGATTACCTATAGAGCTAGTCAGTGATAGAGGGACTCACTTCTTGAATGAAGTTATTGAAAATCTGCTCCAAGAACTCTTGGTAGTACATAAGAAGTCTGCCCCCTATCACCCCCAAGCTAATGGCCAGGCTAAGAGTACAAATAAGATCTTATGAAATGTACTGATGAAATTAGTGAACAATAAACGCTCTGATTGGGACAAACAGCTACACCATGCTGTTTGGGCATATCGAGTGGCCTATAAAACGGTACTCCAAGCCACACCCTTTCAGATGGTGTTCGGTCAGAATGCGGTGCTACCCTTGGACTTTTTGATACCTACATTGAAGGTAGCACAAGAGCATGACTGGACAGGCCATGAACTCTCCTCTCGAATATTTGATCTTGAACGTCTAGGCGAGACACGATTGAGAGCTGCAGCAGGAATCTATGCAGCGAAGAAGAGGCAAAAGGCATATTTTGATACACATGTGAAGGATAAAGGCTTGAAAGCAGGAGACCTAGTCCTAGTCTACACATTGAAGCAGCATGCATGAAAATTAGAGAAAAGAGGCTATGGACCTATGATCATAAATAGGATTTCAACTAGTGGGGTAGTACAACTAGCCACTTTGGAAGGCGATATTCTCCCTAGCTGCATAAGCGGATGTAGAGTCAAGTTATACCAAGAACCCCTGACTGAAGAGATGTTAAATCGGCTCAACACTGCCAAGAAACGTAAAGAGGAGGAAAAACGAATTCGAGCAAGGGGGAACATCTTGATACGTGTATGTGTGGAGATTTATTCTGGTCATGGTTCCTTCGTGTTGTAAGTATACCGCATCTTTTCCCCAATCTTGCACTACCTTCAATTTTCTCATGAAGGGTCTTCCAAGTATCATCTCATAATTGCTAGCCCTTTCAAATTGACAGATCGCTAAGGTGTGCTCGAATTCAACTCCACATGTGGTAAAAGTTACTCTTTCCAATAATCCCAAGGGCCGTTCAGTATGTCCGTCTGCCATTTGTATCTTCATGCATGTTGGCCTTAAGCTGGTTTTCCCCATTTCTCCCATATTTCTTTAGTCGCGATTCCTACTCCAGCTCCAGAATCTAAGATAGCTTTAGTGGTGTAACCCCTATAAGTAATTGGAAGGCATGTGTTTCCTTCATCTCCCTCGCTGAAATCTCCAACCTTATCGACTGGGATTTTGACTGTGGTCACTTCATTAGGCATCTCCTTCTCTTCTGACTTGGTCTCCAATTGACTGGTTAGCTTCTCCTTCAAATGTGGTTTTATCTTCAAAAGTTCTTCCAATGTCAGAGAACAAGGGATTTTTACCTTTCTAAGATGTTGTATGATGTCCGATGTTTGGATTGATGGGTTCTACTTTTTTTTCCTTATTGAGGGAATGCAGTATAATTCCGAATTATGTGCGTATTCCCGTGTGTAATTTGGCAAAACCTTCACACTGTCATCATCCTTGTCGCTCTTGTCAAATTGTAATAATCCTTCTGAATTTAGCTCAGGTATTGAGTCTTCCAATTCACCTTCTGCTTCTAACTCCTCAAAAGGTGGTTCAATTCCTTCCACTTTCTTCCATCTATCTTCTTGGACTCTTCCCCACAAGTCTTTCGACAACTCCCCGTCTACTTTGGGGACAACGGATCCTTCTCTTTTATCCTCGCAGTAATTTCCATCACGTGTCTCACCTTCTTTTCCTTTCTCGGGATCATTAGGGATGACACACTCATGGAATTCTTTTTCAGGAATTCGTGAATTGGGTAGTCAAAGAACAGGTTTTTCTAGGGTCTATTGAGCTACTTCAATTAATTTCTTGCATATCTCCAACCTTTCTTTCTCTAAGTCACCTCTAGGATATTCTTTTTCATGTTGTTCAATGGTTGGTCTTGCTCTTATTCGTGCCTGGTACGCCTGAATCCACATGGTTAACTCTTCTGGCATGGGGTCTGCTAAAACTGATCCTACCTCTCCTTTTTTATACTTTCCTTTCTGATTTTCTCCTTCATGTTTCTGTTTTTCTTCTTGACCTTGTTCATTCTTTTCATTCTCCTTCTTTTGTTGTAGTTTCTTTTCCTTTATCCTGTCTCTACGATTCTTCCATCTTTGTGTTCCTTTACTTGTAACACTTTTCCCAAGCTCTTTCGAGTCTTCAACTATTTGAGGTGTGGGTATATTCACTTCTCTGTCGCCTTGATCGTTCTCTCTAGTTTTTCCTGGGGTCTCTCTAGCTTTAGCTCTTGTTATTGGTTTCAATGGCATAGTGTACTCCTTGTCACTCCCTGACGACTCTATCACTTCTATCATGTTGATCTGCACGTTCGAGTTAACTTTGTTGGGGTTCTTGGGGCAATCTCTGAAAAGGTGTTCTTTACCACAATCACTATAGTATCCTTCCAAGACTCGATGTGGTGGTGGTGGGTTTGGTAATGTACATTCTCTGATAAAATGATCACCTCCGCATTTGTAACAGGGTCCTCTAGGTGCAGGTAGTCTTTTCATTGGTCAGGAGGGTATGGGTGCTCTGGGAGCTGTGTACATCAATGACACATAATCCTGCTCATATCCGTAAGAACTATTTGGTCCTTCCATACTATATGCATATGGCTCGTAAGATTGTCCATATTCAATTATAGAGCTCTCAAAAGCGAAATAATTCCCTTGAACATGGTCATAGGATGGATCATATGGTTCGTTACTTGCCAACGGCATGGCTGGGACTATTGCTCTCTCTGGTTTTTCTTCAGGTTGAGCTATTTTCACTGGGACAACATTCTGAGGGTGGGGCGGTTGTTGTCCTAACACCGGTTGTGGTTGAGTGTAACCTTGATAAGCATAAGGTCGTGGTGCTGGTGCCTGCTGCTGATATGTGGGATATCTAAAGGCTTCACCTCCTTGATCTCTCGAATGGTATCCATAAGGTCTCATGAGAGGTTGTACTGGTCTTGACTGCCGATTGTAAGGACAGTTCTTTGTTCTATGATTTGTGTATCTTTGCTCTATGCTACAATATTGTAGAGGGCCCAGGACGGGTGGTCTATTGTAAGCATAAGCAGGTGGTGGGACTACTCCCCTAGTGCATAAATGAGAAGGGTGATCACCTCCACAATGCACACACCTTCTAAGCATGGGTACTCTCATTGGGTTGTTGGGGTAGTTCCTTGGCCCTTGAACATTCAATTTCTTTGCTACTAAGTCGGCTATTTCCTCTACATTGTTCTTAGAGTTTGACGTGCTATTGGCGGAATCTTCACTTTTCAAACTACCTTGAGGTATTTTCAATTCTTCTGCTAGATTGTCCTCTAGGTCAATACATTCTTTCATACATTCTTGCAAAGTTTGAACTCTTTTCACATATACCAGAGATCTTAATGATCCATTTACTAATCCTTCCAAAAACAATGACACCATTTTGTTTTGAGTGGGTCTCTCTTCAACAGGGCATCTATCCACATACTGCTTAAATCTTCTTACTGCCAATCTCACTGATTCCGTAGGAGCTTGTTTAAACTATGGATCAATGAGGAAGAGTTGTTTTTAATCCCAGATTTGGTGAATTCTTCAATTAATTCTTGATAGAATTGTTCCATGTTTTGAAAATTATTAGGGTCTAATGGTTGGAACCAAGCTAAAGCTGTGTTTGTCAGAGTTAGACCAAAGGATTCATATTGAATCAAAAAATCTTCCACTTGTTCGGTTCTGATTACTTGCTTGAATTCAGCTATATGATTGTAAGGTTTGCTAGAGCCATCATAATGGTTTCTCATGCATTTAGCAACTTGAATAGGTCTTAATCTTCTTCTTGCTTCAGGTGGTCTAGGCATCACAGGGAAAACTGGTCTTCCTATCGGTATACCAGGTCCTCTTACTACAAGTGGTCTATCTGGGACGGGAATTCTATTCCTTGGTTCAACAGGTGGGTGAGGCCAATAGTTAGGATTATTGCCCGGTGTAGCGAACTGCACATGTGGTCTGACTAGAATATGCATTTGTTGTGTCTGTCCCGAATGCTGATATGAATTATCTTGGTAAGTTCCTTGGGGGTTCTGTGAAGTAGTAGCTTGATCCCTAGGAGGGAACACTGGGATGTTCTGATATTTCAACCCTGCTCTTTCTAACTCCGTTAGAGGCCAGTACCTCCTCTGGTTTTTGTCCAAATACGTGATACTGGTGGGGAGTTCAGGATCTTATAACTCATAGATGGTGACTGGGTTATTGGCCACTTCCCATAACGAAGAGTGGGCTCTGAGGAGATGTTCCATCCCATTGATCAAATAGACATCCATTAGGGAATCATCTTGGGGAACTAGGTCTCCTCTCGAAACCCTAACAACCGTGGATCTCCCTTTAGGGGTGGTTACCTGCTCTTCATGTCCCTCTTCGTTAAGGTTGTGGGCATTGCCCTCTTCCCCTTGTTCGTTGATGCTTTCCGGGTGTTCCATAACTACATACTGAATATCTCTTTTGTCCATATAGAACCCTCCTGCATATTTAACTGCTGGCCTAGGTACTATGTAAGCGTATGTAGCATTCTTTAGTCTAGCCACTGATTGGTTTAGAACATCTAGGTAGATAGGTATCCCATGTTGGTTGGTGTTCACATATTCTAAAGATGTCCGATATTCACCTTGAATAATTGACATCGTGCCAATTATTGGTACAGAATTCTGCATATCCTCTGAAGCCATGGGAATTTCTTCCTCCGAATCACTCGAGGTTTCAGAGTAATGTGAATGATTACTTGGTTTGGCTACACTTCCTACAGAAGAAATCACACTTCTTTGACTCCCTAGGGTTCTTCCGGATCTTAGGTTCATTCAATTGAGGAATTCTAGTCTAATTTAGCCAACCTCCAACTCCTAGAGTTCTTTACTGATGGTCTGAATTCTAGGGAATATTTGGTTGAACTAAAACTGATAATGAATCCATGATACACGATACTCAACCAACTAGACAGATCCCGATACATGATACTTGAGCAACATGATACACGATACCCGCCCAACTAGTCAGATCCCGATACACAATACTTGAGCAACACGATACACGATACTCGATCAACTAGTTAGATCCCGATACACGATACTTGAGCAACACGATACACAATACTCGCCCAGTATCGCAAAAAGCAACCTCCATGATACACGATATGCAACAGGTATCGTGATCAGAATTTCACGATACACGATACACGATACACGACAGTCGACTCAGAGAATTTCCACGATAGTCGATACTATGCCAATATCATTTTCCGTGTCCCACGATACTCGATATTTGATAAGTATTGCGAGAAATTTCCCGATGATACTCGATATCCACCAGGTATCACGAAAAGCTACCTCCACGATACACGATATGCAACATGTATCGCAATCAGAATTTCACGATACACGATACACGACAGGTATCGCGATCAGAATTTCAGGATATACGATACACGACAGGTATCGCGATCAGAATTTCACAATACATAATACACGATATCCGAATAATATCGTGAGGATTTCTCAACAATAATCGATATTTGACCAATGTAAGTATCGCGATACTCGACCACAGGAGTTCACGATATCCAGATATCGTGATATCTCAACCGTGGGAGAACATGATACTTGATATTTTTCCAATTTTCAACAAGTGTATTTAGATTTTAAGTGAATACAAGTGGTCTTAAAGCCTCTCTCCCCTCTTCCAAATGCCCAAAACACAAAAAATGACTTTCCTTACCCCGGGATGACCCTCACGATACTTGCCGCAGGTCGTTTCACTACGTTGCTTGATTTCACTAGAATTTAGGAGTAAGGAATGGGTATGATTACCTTGGAAGCTACTCTCCCACTCTCTACAACTCCTTCTTGCTTTGCGTAGCTCAATGATCCTGCTTCCCGATCGCCATATTCACTCTCTAGCGCTCATGATACTTGCTTGGAGACAAGTGACTTCAAAAAGATAATTTTTTGGTTTTTATACTTTTTGAGAATTTCTCCTAACTACAAAAAACTTAACAAGAACAAAGTTTGATTGCTACTCTACCTTCGTAACCTACTCCCTTCTTCCTCCTACTCTACTCACTCCACTCACTTCCTTAGACTATCAACTCACTACACACACTCTGAGAGCAAGAAGTAGTAAGTGCGGATGAGTGTGACTTACCAAAGAAGAGAAATTCACCAACTCCTCAACTCACTTCAATGGTATGGGAAACTTGTGATCACACGAGTGCCTCGGTTTGATTCGACTTCCCCAGCAACGGCACCAAAAACGTGTGTACCTAAGTACCAACTTAGGGACTTGTGGAGAAAGAGACTATACCTCGATCCCCCTCAAGTGCATATAGTGGGGATTCACACTTTATTTATCCATCCGAGGAGTATCAAAACCTAGTGGAGTGTATGAAGAAATGCATTCAAATGATGATCAATGCAAATGAGCTTCCCAAAGAGTGCAAATAAGTCTAATTCTATTCCAAACAAGGTTCAGGGATCTGTTGAGATGTCATGATACTTGGAACAGCAACCAACAATAAATTGAGCTTTTCTCTCAGCTCCAAACTCCGAATATAGCGAATAGCGGGTTCTTTTGAAGCTCTCGAGAAGACATATCCAATGGTGTCTTTTCACTCAATTCTAACACTTCTGCTACAAGTTATGAGCAAAATATTGAGTCGCGGGAATGATCTTCCTACACTTCAACACTTATCACAAATGCACACAAGCTCACAAAGAAGATGATACAGAGAGGAGAAGACACAAATTCGAAATTTTGTGCTCTTGGTTCTCACAATGGCAAAAAGTCTTTACAAAGAGTCACCAATTGACTTATATACATGTGCCCTAAAAATGGTCCTTTCACACAAGAGACTGGCACTTTATTCACTAAAAGGTTAATTTCCTACTAATTTACATGGGTAAGCTACTAATCTCCAAGGGTATGCCTCTAGTGCATTTACATTGGAAAATATGTTGTAAAATTTCTATGATACAAAAATAAAGTGTCCAAATCGGAAAAATTTTGGGGCCCATCTTTTTCTCTGCCTTGTGTTCTTCTTAGCTCTGCAACAACATGTACCATAGAATACCTAATTTTGTATCTACCAAGACAATGAGCCTTGGAGCTTGAGGATCTTAGGTAGAATGGTTAAGAAAATTTTGGTAATTTTAAGGCTTCATTTGGACCGTCAAATGACCCCTAGAACCTAATTTTTAACTATGCCAAACACTAGGTTCAAAACTGGTTAAAACTAGTCTAGAAACTATAAAAAGAGCTAGAGGGCTCATTTTCGAGGCTAGCTTGTGAGATATTGTAGCTTTTTTGAGATCTTGTAAGAGTGTTCTTGAGTAATAGAGCTGATTCTTCAACTTTCATTGCTTCTCTCTTGTCTCTACCATGTGTGTGTTTGTGTATGTGTGTGTGCAGTTGCATGCTTCTCACCTTCATCATCATTCACCTCACTCGATCATGATCTTCATATCAACCTATCTCTTTTGTGGATTGACAATTAAAGAGGTGGAGCTTCCTAATCTGGTGCTTATCCTTGTCTAGAAACAACACCGAATTTGGCACCGTTGCCGGGGAGAGCTCTAGGAGGTATATGTGATGGTAAGAGTCTAGCAAGAATTGGTGTTGAAAGGTAACTAATTTCAGTAGTGTTGTTGTTTTTTGCATTTTTTTAGTGTTTTTGGCCTTCCCTTAACTGCTCCTTCATCCTTGCATCATCTTCTTACATCCCAAAAAAATCCAAAAATTTACCACTATTCAC
Source organism: Ceratopteris richardii (assembly GCA_020310875.1). Classification (NCBI taxonomy): domain Eukaryota; kingdom Viridiplantae; phylum Streptophyta; class Polypodiopsida; order Polypodiales; family Pteridaceae; genus Ceratopteris; species Ceratopteris richardii. The sequence goes on along the minus strand of MU260882.1, from coordinate 43,261 downwards.
CTCATTTCCCTCATTTGCAAGAGTGTGTGTGTGAGAGAGAGAGCTTGTGAGCAAGTGTGTATGCTTGTGTTTTTGAGTTTTTTATGCAGGAAAGTGCTCCAACATGATCGGACACCTCTCAAAAGCTAAGAACTTCAACTTTGTGCCATATCTACCAAAGTTTCAAACGATCACGATGGTCTGAGAAATTCGATTTTTTTTTATTACATTATAGGCATGGTGTAGGGCATATTTGCACCTCTAGGAATCCATAGGTGCATTTGTAAAAAATTCACTTTGGTGAGTGTTGCAAAGAAAAGAGGCACAAAAGAGAAGCCCCAAAATTTTCAAATTAGTGGCATAAATTTCTTCTTCTAAATACTAGAAAATTCCCTCGAAGCTATGTAATTGCACTAGAGGAGTCCTCTAGATGCATAAGCCCAAATCATTGTAATATATTTCTTGTAAAATAGTAGGAACTTAGAGATTAGTCAATAAAGTGCCAGTCTCATGTGTGAAAGGACCATTTTTAGGGCACATGTATATAAGTCACTTTGTGACTCTTTGTAAGAACTTTTTGCCATTGTGAAGAAGGAGAGCTGAAATTTCGAATTCGCTTCTTCCCTACTGATTTTCATCTTCTCCATGATCTTGAAAATAAATGCATTATTCTTAGAAAAAACAGTTTAGGTTGTGTGGGATTCGAAAGGAGATTTCCAAGGACCTACAGAGCTCAAAAAATGGACTTCTGATGAAAAAGTTATGTCAAATCAGGTTCCTGGGGCTCAAAATAGGGAAAGATGACCTTTTGGAAAAATCATGATATTGGGGGTCTGAAAATTGCGATGCTGAGGACTTATGAAAATTGCGATCTTGAGCACTTGTGAAAATCGCATTTGTGAGGGATCATGAAAATCGCGATGCTGAGCCATCGTAAAAATCACGATTTTGTGAAATCATGAAAATTGCGATGTTGAGCACTTATGAAAATCGCAATTTTGAAGACTCAGACAATCGTGATGTTGTGAGAAAATCGCGATGTTGAGTCGATCTTGAAAATCGTGTTTTTGAGTCCTCGTGCAAATCGTGATTTTGTAGCTATGAAAATTGTGTTCTGAAAATCGTGAAATTCGCGATTTTGGATGAAAGTCATCTTTTCAGAAAATCATGAAATCCCCGATTTTTATTGAAATTTTTCGTGTTTTTGAAAATCGGGTTTTGAAAATCTCGATTTTGTACCTTAGTGAAAATCGTGTGTTCTGAAAATCATGAAAATCACAACTTTGGATGAAAGTTGTCTTTTTCAAAATCGCGATTTTGGAGCCAACAGAGAATCATGTTTTTTTTCCAAAATCGCATTTTTGGCTAAAAATCGTGATTTGTGAAAATCACAATTTTGAGCCAACTGAAAATCGTGTTTTTCCCAAAATCGTGTTTTTGGCTGACAATCATGATTTGTGAAAATCTCGATTTTGACCCAACTGAAAATCGTGTTGTTTTTCTAAAATTCAAGTTTCCATGACATCTAGAGAATCCCTTTTTTGTGTGACTTAGGCAAGAATTGAAAATCGCTTTTTTTTTTTGTGTGTGACTTAGGCAAGAATTGACAATCATGATTTTCAGTCAGAATCACATTTTTTGGTAGGAAATTCAAATTTTTGAGCGTTGAGCAATGGCGAGCTCATATGTGCTGAAAATTGTGAAAGAACATAGGCGCTTGCTCTCCCTTGCATTTCCTAACTCCTTCTCGCACAATAATGCATGAAAAATGGTATGAAAATGGTGAAAATGCACTAAAAAACAAGAACTTTCTATGAATATGAAGATGGATAAAGATGGTGATGATGATTATGATGATGAAGATGAAGAAGGAAAATCAAAAAATGAACAGAAATGACAGTTTTTTTTACCTTCCAACATCATAAATCTACGATCTTATCATCACAACACTCATCCTCGAAGCTCTCTCCCCCACAACGATGATGGAGAGTGTTAATCTCCAAAAGAACAAGCTATCCTTGGTATTAGACCACCTCTAGACCAAGAATAACTTTAGACTCCACATAATTTTGGAAATCCACTAACACATTACCAAGAAGCTGACTAACTGTGAAGAAATCACTTCTCTGAAAAGTCTGTTGCAGATTAATCACTCATTGACTAATCAATCCTGTAAAGTTTTTAATAAAACTTTGCACAATGCTTCATCTTAAGGTTGCGCACCTTCTCCAACTTAAATCTCTGCAAATGATTCAGTATACTCTGAGAAATCATACAGACAATTTACCTATGTGTAGAACACCTTCTCTGCAGTAGCGACTTTGACACCTGTAACTTCTTAGCTATAGTTCTCCCAATGTCGAACCCGTTTGATCAAGATCTTTTAGCCATAGATAACTTATCTTTCAACTTAGATTTTGAGCCCTCACTTGTGTAAAACTTTACACTATGCACTGAGCAATGTTCATTTCTCTGAACATGAAATCTGCGCCAGTTTTGTCGACTCTCAGAACATCATCACATATGAATGTTCCTATGCAAAATTCTCTTAACCTGATGACAATTAGACTCTCAAATTCTAGCCATAGATTGATTAATTATGGACTTAGATATGTTCAGAAGGATTTCTCAAAAGATTAACTACAGAAGTAGCAGACAGCAAAACATCGGGCGCAAGATTTTCTTGATTTCTCAGAAAAGTTACAACTACATTGAAGATATAACTTCAACTAACTTTCATGTGTCCAATGACACTTTCTACTACTGATTTCTCTCTTCCTATTCTCTATTCTTACATGCCCCGACTTTTTCAAAACATTTATAGGCAAATATGTACAAGCTTATGACTAATCAAAAGTGTGAGTAACCTATATCTGAACTAATGTACATATGTGTACATAGCTTTGGATTTCTGAGTATGTTCTTCCTTCAAACTTCTGAATTTGTTCTCTTCTTGATTTCTTGACTTCATTTCTTCATAAACCTTCAATTGATGATTGACATGCACCAACAGCTCCCCCTCAATCATTAATTGAGGTTCTTCTCTATCTTCTTAATTCCTGCCATATCCTTGAATCTCTGTAGCTTTGGTCCATCTAGACTTTTTGTCATCATATCTGCAAGTTGATCTTTTGTAGGAGTATGCATAACTTCAATTTCCTTATCAATGACCTTCTCTCTTAGAAAATGATACTGTATTTCAATATGCTTAGTTCTAGCATGAAACACAGGATTAGCTGCCAAGTATAGAGAACTCATATTGTCTCCACAAATAATAGGAGTACTTTGAATCACATCAAAAACCTTCATAAGTGTCTTTAGCCAAATTACCTCCTTTGCAGCTTCCACCATACCTTTATATTCTGCTTCTGTAGATGACAAAGCAACTGTATGTTGCTTCTTAGAACACCATGAAATCAATTTGTCTCCTACATAGCACAAATATCCATGTGTTGATCTTCTATCATCCACATTACCTGCCCAATCTGCATCACTATATATCTTCACTCTTGTATCAGAAGTAAATCCATAGTACAACCCTTCTTTGAGTGTACCTTTGATATACCTAAGTAATCTTTGTCCTGCAATCCAATGTTCCTTTCTAGGACAATGCATGAATTGTGAAAGCACACCAACTGCATATGACAAATCAGGCCTTGTCAATGTAGCATAAATCAAGCTACCAACCAAACTTTGATAGAGCTTCATGTCTCTGAATTCTTCTCCTCCAAATCTAGACAATTTATGGTTCACTTCCAATGGTGTAGGTGCAACCCTCCAATCTTCCATTTTAAATTTGGTTAGCAAATTTTTAAGATACCTTTCTTGGGTCACATATACTCCATGTTGAGTATATAAAATCTCCATTCCCAAGAAGAATGACAAGTTCCCCAAATCACTGATTTTGAACTCTTTCTCCATCTGCTTCTTGATCATTTGTATTCCTTTATCATCTGTTCCTGTAAGTATTATGTCATCAACATAAATACAAACATAAATGAATCCATCTTCACTTGCTTTGACTAGCAAGCTACTATCTGCCTTTTGATGCTTGAAATCCAAGATCATTCAAGAATTTTACAAGCCTATAATTCCATGCCCTTGGAGCCTGCTTTAATCCATACAAAGCTCTCTTGAGCTTACACACATAATTTGGATTCACTTGATCTTTGAATCCATCTGGTTGCTCCATGTAAACTTCATCTGAAATGTAACGATTCAAAAAAGCATTTTTAACATCTAATTGAGATAGCTTCCAACCTTTACAAGCAGCAATTGCTATGAGAGTTCTGATGGTTGTCATCTTTGCCACAGGACTATAAGTCTCATCATAGTCCACTCCATATGTCTGTGCATACCCTTTCACAACAAATCTGGCTTTGTACCTAGACACACTTCCATCTGCAAATCTTTTTGTTTTGTAAACCCACTTACATCCAATAATTTTCTGGCTATTAGGTTTAGGAACCAGATCCCAAGTCTGATTCTCTATCAATGCATCATACTCCTCTTGCATGGCTTCTTCCCAATTTCTCTTGCCTTTGGCTTCATCATATGTAGATGGATCTTCATCTGCTTTTATCAAATAAGCATAATCTTTAGTAGTCAAGAATGAGGTGTCATAGCTATACCTTGTAGGTTGCCATTTGTGTCTAGATGACCTCCTAACTTCTGCACTTTTTGAAGTCTCTGGTTCATCACATTCTGGATCAAACCTTGGCCTCTCTTCAACTTCAACCTGTACTTCATTATTCTCATTTTCATCAAGTAATTGAATCTTTGCTTTACCTTTCCTTTGATCCACTACTTCTTCAACATCTGCATGTACATTATATTTACCTGCATACCAAGTACCTTGCTCATCAAATGTAACATCCTGGGATACAAGGAATTGCCTTGTGGATGGACTCCACAACATGTATCCCATTTGCTTATCATCATAACCAATGAATACATACTTTTCTGCCTTAGGCTCCAACTTATGCCTCAATTGAGATGGCACATATGCATATGCTAAGCATCCAAATATTCTGCAATGATCCAAGGTAGGTCTCTTCCCCCACCAAGCTTCATATGGTGTCATACCTTGCAAAGCTTTACAAGGCAATCTATTGACCAAATAAGTAGCTGTATTTACAGCCTCTGCCCACAAATAATTTGGGCAATTCTTCTCTTTCATCATGGACCTTGCAAACTCAACAAGAGTCCTATTTCTTCTTTCTGCTACCCCATTTTGTTGAGGAGAGTACCTGCAAGTAACTTCTCTCTTTATACCTGCATTCCACAAGTAATCATTGAATTCATTTGAAAAATACTCTCCCCCTCCATCTGACCTTAGTCTCTTCAATTTTTGACCTGTAATCCTTTCTGCATATACATGATAGTGTTTAAATGTATTAAACACTTCTGATTTTTCTTTAATCACATAAATTGTGATCCATCTGGTAGCATCATCAACATATATGACATAATATCTTGAACCATTTATACTAAAGTCCTTTGAAGGACCCCACACATCTGTATGCACCAACTCAAGTCTTTCTGAATACATAAATCCATGCTTGGAATAAGATTGTTTATGGGCCTTACCTAATTGACATGCCTCACATCTGTATGTCATGTGTTGACCTGCAATGTTAGGCAACCCAAGCACTGAGTCATTATTAATCATGTCTTTGATACCTCTTTCATTGAAGTGTCCAAGTCTTTTGTGCCAAAGATCCAATTCTGACACCTTTTGCTCTCCATATGTGAGCATAGCATGTCCAGCATTTCCTTGTACCTTCAATGTGAAGAGCCTTCCTTCTTTCTTTCCTGTAACAACCTGTTTATACCCTTGACTAGGGTCTTCAACATAGACTCCATCATTGGTGAATCTTACCTCATATCCTTTTTCCACAATTTGACCTACACTAATCAAATTCTTTGGAATTGTGGGAACATAAAGAACCTTACTCAGAAGAGTGCTCCCATCTTTAGCCTTAACTGAACCAATTGACTTTACCTTATGCTTTGTATTATCACCTGTCTGAACTGTATGGTTAATTGCATTATGATCTAGATCAGTCATCAAAGCAATATTTCCACTTAAATGATTACTACATCCTGAATCAATGTAGAACACTCTCATGTCCTCATGTGAGGTTTCATATGTTGCATTCATAATGAGAGTCGAATCCTCCTTCTGATCTGATGCATAGTTGTAGTAGGTATTATTATAGGATTGATTTTGGAAGCTTCTTCCTCCACCTCTTCCAAAAGAATTCCTACCACCTCTACCTCTGAAGTTTCCTCTTTGAAATCTACCACCTCTTGCTCTTTGATTAAAGTTCTGATAATTACCATTGTTCTGATTATTGTGCCAACAATCATGAGATAGATGATTGGTCTTACCACATATCCAACAAGCTCTTGCATTATCTTTGTTGTTTCTGCCTCTTCCTCTACTTCTGCCATTTCCTTTTCCTCTCATGAAATTTGCTTGGTTTGAAGTACCTTCTTCTTCACCTGATTGTTGCTTTCCTTTGTTAGCTTTCTTCTTGTCTTTAGAGTACATTGCATGACCTGCACTCTTATCAACATCTCCTTTGATATCATTCTCAAAAGTTAGCATATGACCTAACAATTGATTCAAATCAGGAGTAAAGTGATCTAATGAAAGTTCTGTAGATAAAATAAAAGGCTTCCACTTCTCATCTCCTCTTAGCCCTGTGAGAATTTGTCTTACCAATTTATCTTCTTCAATATCTTCATCCACTGCACCTAGAGAATCTGCAATGTCCTTCATCTTTGTCACATAATCAGAGATTGATTGTGAGGCCTTCTTTTTGAAAGTAGTAAGTTCTGCCCATAGTGAAGCCTTCCTTGATTTGGTTGTGTTTTGGAAATGCTCTTCCAAAGCATTCCAAATGTCACTTGCACTTTCAAGTCCTCTAATGTGAGGAAGCAAATAGTCATTGACTGCCATGTAGATTATGCTCCTTGCTTGAGCATCCTTCTTCATCCAATTCTTTAGATCTGACAATTCTTCCCTAGTTGGAACACTAGGATCTCTGAACTGGGGCTTCTCTTCTTCACCTGTAATGTATGCTATCAAATCTTTGCTCATCAGATGAGCTTCCATTCTCATAGACCAAGTTGGATATTTCTCTCTATCCAACTTTTCAATTTGGAGACTATCTCCCATCCTTGCTTCACCTGTAGTCTCAAAACTTTAGACTTTACAAGGAATAAATGTACCTTAACTTCGAGTATTGCTTCTTCTGATTCTTTTGATAATCTTTGCGTGTCTCCCTTCAATCTTTCTTCAACACTTTATCCTTCTGAACCTTCGAGATGTAGAATTTGTATATCTGCAGCAGTCGGAGTCTTCCTTTCCTTAATTTTGACACAACCTGCTCTGATACCACTGATGGAGAGTGTTAATCTCCAAAAGAACAAGCTATCCTTGGTATTAGACCACCTCTAGACCAAGAATAACTTTAGACTCCACATAATTTTGGAAATCCACTAACACATTACCAAGAAGTTGACTAACTGTGAAGAAATCACTTCTCTGAAAAGTCTGCTGCAGATTAATCACTCATTGACTAATCAATCCTGTAAAGTTTTTAATAAAACTTTGCACAATGCTTTGCCTTAAGGTTGCACACCTTCTCCAACTTAAATCTCTGCAAAAGATTCAGTATACTCTGAGAAATCATACAAACAATTTACCTATGTGTAGAACACCTTCTCTGCAGTAGCGACTTTGACACCTGTAACTTCTTAGCTATAGTTCTCCCAATGTCGAACCCATTTGATCAAGATCTTTTAGCCATAGATAACTTATCTTTCAACTTAGATTTTGAGCCCTCACTTGTGTAAAACTTTACACTATGCACTGAGCAATGTTCATTTCTCTGAACATGAAATCTGCGCCAGTTTTGTCGACTCTCAGAACATCATCACATATGAATGTTCCTATGGAAAATTCTCTTAACGTGATGACAATTAGACTCTCAAATTCTAGCCATAAATTGATTAATTATGGACTTAGATATGTTCAGAAGGATTTCTCAAAAGATTAACTACAGAAGTAGCAGACAGCAAAACATCGGGCGCAAGATTTTCTTGATTTCTCAGAAAAGTTACAACTACATTGAAGATATAACTTCAACTAACTTTCATGTGTCCAATGACACTTTCTACTACTGATTTCTCTCTTCCTATTCTCTATTCTTACATGCCCCGACTTTTTCAAAACATTTATAGGCAAATATGTACAAGCTTATGACTAATCAAAAGTGTGAGTAACCTATATCTGAACTAATGTACATATGTGTACATAGCTTTGGATTTCTGAGTATGTTCTTCCTTCAAACTTCTGAATTTGTTCTCTTCTTGATTTCTTGACTTCATTTCTTCATAAACCTTCAATTGATGATTGACATGCACCAACAAACGACACCAAAATTTGGTGTAGCTCAAGCATAAGAACCACCTCCTTTACTTGTCAATCCGCGGAGACGTGAGGACCAATATGAAGATCGTGAGCAATTGTGGTGAGCAAATGTGAGTGACAAGCATATACATGCATGCACACACACACACAAAAGGCAAGATCAAAGAGAGATACAATGGAAGGACTTTGATTACAAAAGAAATCTATTACAAAGCTGAAATCTACAACAAGCCAGCCTCAAAAATGAGCTCTCTAGCTCTTTTTATAGTTTTTGGACTAGTTTTGGCCCTCTCTAGACCTAGTGTACGGCCTAGTTAAAAATTAGGTTACAGGGCTTATTTGAGGACTCAAACGGAGTCTACAAATTATGAAAATCGGTAGGATGATACTTCAAATATCCTCAAGCTCAAGGACTCTTTGGCTTGAAAAAAGTGGAGTTGTCAAGATGGAAAATGGTGTTTTTACTGATAAAAATCACTATTTTTATAGGGATTTCTTCTGAAAATTTGACATGTGCTTCTTGGAGCTCCCTAAATGCTCCTTCTTCTTGTGTGTCCACCTCTTTGATGCACTTCCATGCTTGTGCTTGACCTTGAGTTCCAATAGATGTTCACCTTAAATGTGAAAATTCTTAAAATTAATGCAGCCATGTTTGTAAAAGGTGCAGGAGTTATTGTTGATATAGAGATCTTGCACAAACGAATTGGACATGCAAAATTGTAGATTCTGAAATTGATGCAATCAAAGGAGATTTTCAATGGACTACCAAACTTGAAAGTTGCAAAAATGCAAAAGGTATGTGTAGCATGTCAATTTGGTAAACAATCAAGAGCATCATTTTTGCATGACAAGCATGTTAGTGAGAATGTAGTAGAAATAGTACATAGAGATGTTTGGGGTCATCTATGGGAAGTTGAAGGTTTTATGTTACCTTCATTGATGACCATACATGAAAAGTATGGGTATACTTCATGAAAGAGAAGATTGATGTGTGCACTCACTTCCAAAATTTTAAGGCCATGGTGGAAAAGCAGACATGAAAGTATATTCAAACATTAAGGTCTCATGGAGGAGGTGAATACATGTCAAATGAGTTCAGCTATGTATAGATGTCCATTGCTTCCTAAAAAGTCGAGTAAACATAGGTGAATTGCTAATTCATTTCTCATGGTTCATCATTTTCAATGGAACAACTTGTAATAGGTTTTTAAGCTTCAAAATTAGACTCCTCTAAAATATCTCTTATCAGTTTTGTCTAGAGAAGGAGTACTGAGTAAAACATCGAGTGTCATAGTTCAAAAATAAAAGGTTTGAGCTTGTTGACTTTTAGTCAAACTTGCCTGTCTTGATTCAACTTTTTGCAAGTGATCTTCCAAGGTACATATGATCTCAAATATACTCATTGGCAAGATAAAATGGCCCACAACACATCTCTGGAGTTTATTTGGCTGGTCTAGTGCAAGGATTTTGCAGCACCACTTCATCTTCAAGAACATATCAATCGATCTCTTCACAGTGGTACCAGAGCAAGTATGGCAGATTGATTCCCTTCATCAATTGAAAAATTGGATAGAGGTAATTACTCTGATTGGTCATTAAGTATGGAAGCTTATCTTCAAGGCAGAAATCTATATGGTTATGTGGCTAGAGATGAAGTTATGCCTACATTCAGAAACAAGAGTCAACCAACACATGAAGAGCAAGAGAGACTAAGTACATGGTGTTCCAAACATGCATTAGCAAGGTCTTATCCTCTCAACTCTATCTTTGATTTTTTGTTACCTCATATCAAAAGTTGTTCTCAGAAAGTGTGGAATGCACTTGAAGCCTTCTTCTCTTCAAGTACTAAAGCAAGAAAGTATCAACTATGGTTGGACTTCACAACCCTCAAGAAAGCTCCCAAGCAAAATGTGACTAACTTTGTCACAAAAATCAAGGACATAGGTGATCAGCTAGGAAGTATTGGAGAAGTAATTGATGAGGAGCAGATTGTAAGGCAAGTCATCAATGGTATAAAGGTAGATAACAAGTGGGAGGCTTTCACCACAGCAATGGATTTGTATATGGATATGCATTTACCAGACTTCAACACTCTAATTGGACAGTTACTCACTCAAGAGGCCAAACTCATGAATAATGGAGAAGGCTCAAAAGGTAATCGATCTTCAGATTTATACACTGATAAAAGCAAGAGTAAAGATAATAAAGGGAAGGCAAAGAAAGTAGATGATCAAGCAGATATGTAGCAAGTTAACTATGCAGGTAGAGGGAGACATGGCAGAGGTAGAGGAAGAGGAGGTAGACAAGGCAGGGGAAGATCTCAAGACCCTAATCCTTGTTCTATTTGTGGACTAACCAACCATAAAACTGAAAATTGTTTTGGGAATTCTAGGAATCAAAGAGGTAGAGGATACAATAGAGGAGGATATGGCTACTCAAGAGGAAGATTCAACAATGGCTATCATAACAACTACAATCACTCAACCTATCAAGGAAGCTACAAAGGAAGAAGAGATTTCAATAATTACATAGAGGACTCAAATCAAGAAGACTCATTATTAATCATGAGCATGGAAATGCCCCAAGGTAAATTTGATGAGCAAGTTTTCTACATAGATTCATGTTGTTCTAATCATGTGGCAGGAAATGTGACCCTCCTATCAGATTTAGAAGATCCAAGGAACAAGCATGAGGTACAAACAAGAGATGATACAAGACACCTTGTGGAGAAAATAGGAAATGTCAAAGCACCTGATGGAAACAATGAACCTACTCAGTAACGTACTCTATGTCCCTACCATTAGAAAGAATTTGATAAGTGTTGGGCAGATAGTAGAGAAAGGGTTGCAAGTCAGGTTCACAGGAGGAGGAGCATATGTTGAGGATCCTATCCAAGGATTCAGAAGAATTTTAAAGGGAGAAAAAATAGGTAAATTATTCACATTTGAGTTGCAAGACACAAGGAACATAGCTCTTTTCAATTATGGTAATCAAACACTCATAGAATTGGAGGCATGGCATAAGAGGTTAGCACATATTGGTGAAAGATCACTAAGCAAATATGTAAAGCCCAAAGTGTACTTGGACTTCCTAACTTTTCAAAGCAACATATGATTTATAAATGCAGTGCATGTCAATTTGGAAAGTCTCACAGGCTACCCTTCATGAAGACAGGCTATATGCATGGAGACCTCTTGGAATTGGTCCACATAGATGTATGGGGATCTAACAGAGATGCTTCATTATCTGGATCAAGGTATTATGTATCATTTATTCATGATTGCAGTAGGTGAATTATCATATTCTTTATGAAACACAAAGATGAAGTTTTTTCATGTTGTAAGAGATATTTAGATCTTGTGGAGAATCAAACAGGTAAATTACTAAAGAGGCTAAGGTCAGATGGAGGAGGAGAATACTTCTCCCATGAATTTGATTCTTTCCTTTAAGGAAGAGGAATCAAAAGAGAGGTAACTACAAGGTACACTCCTAAGCAAAATGGAGTGGCGGAGAGGAGGAATAGGAAAATTGTTGAAGTTGCAAGGTTTATGTTAAATGAAAAGCATCTACCTAATTATCTATGGGTTGAGGTTGTATCCACAGCCACTTATTTGATTAAGAAGTTGCCTTCAAAATGCCTTGATGGGATGACACCATATGAAGCTTGGAATGGAAGAAGACCAAGCCTAGATCATTGCAAAATTTTTGGTTGTATTGCTATGTTCATATTCCTTCACAGGTTAGAGGAAAGGTGGATCCAAAAGCAGAAAGATGTGTATTCATTGGATATGACAACAATCAAAAGGGCCACAAACTATACAACCCTACAAACAAAGGATTCTTGGTGAGTAGAGATGTAGTATTTGATGAGAACAATTCATGGTATGAGGATTCATGTAGGAAGGTCAGTTTTCCTTATGATCTTGAAGATGATTTTCCAAGGCTTGTTAAAGAAAATCAACCTAAGATTGAAGAACAAGACACCTCAAAAGGTGATGAAGAATCTCAGATGGAAAAAATCAAGGCATGGAAATCTAAAGGTCAAGAAGAATTCTGATGGTTCTATAAATAGGTATAAGGCAAGGCTTGTAGCAAAAGGCTTTGCACAAAATCAAGGATTTCATTATGAAGAAACATTTTCCCCTATAGCAAAGATGTCTACAATCAGAGTTTTGCTTAGTATTGCTTATTCCAAGAATTAGAAGATACTCCAATTAGATGTAAAAAATGCATTTCTTAATGGTTGGATAACAGAAGAGGTGTATATGGCACAATCGCCTCGATTTGAGAATCAAGTGTATCCTGATTATGTATGTAAACTAAACAAAGCATTGTATGGTCTCAAGCAAGCTCCAAGGGCTTGGAACTAAAGACTTGTTTCATTCTTGCAGGACAAAGGCTTTCAACCAAGCAAGGCAGATCCATCACTCTTTATTAAAAAGAGTAATTCTAAAGTCATCTACTTATGTGTATATGTAGATGATATTATACGTATAGGAAATGATACAGATGGCATGAAGAGAATCAAAGAACATATGAGAGAAGAATTCAAGATAAGTGATTTGGGATCATTTACCTACTTCCTAGGATTGGAAGTTGTCTACAAAGATCATGGTTTTTTTCTTACTCAAAGAAAATACATTAAGGAAATGTTGGCAAAATCCAAGATGCAAGATTGTAAGATTGCAGGTACTCCAATGGAGGTTAATCACAAACTACGCTCACATGAAGGTGAACTCATACAGGATTTCATAGCATATCAGAGTCTAGTGGGTAGTTTAAAATATTCCACATTGACAAGGGTAGATATATGCTATAGTGTGAGTGTGCTATGTCAATTTATGCACACACACCCAGGAAACCACACATGGAAGCTTCCAAAAGGATGCTCAAGTATCTCAAAGGGACCATAAATGAAGGACTTTATTGTAAGGGATTGAACTCACAACCTCTTGGTTAGGAATGTGATGGGCTAACCACTTGCCCCAAAAGCCATGGTTGAGGATTACTTCCTAATCCTCTCTCTTAGGGTGTGGTTCAACCATCTCCTACCAGGATTATGTTACATTTATTACCCTTATGTATCCGATTTAGGTTAAAAGCTATTCTCTGATGTAGATTGGGATGGATCCAAGGAAGATAGAAGGAGCACTTTAGGATATCTCACTTTTGTAGGCTCATAGCTTATCTCATGGTCATCCAAGAAGCAACCTACAGTTGCTCTCTCTTCCATAGAGGCTGAATACAGAGGTCTTGCCATAGCTACTCAAGAAGCTATGTGGATGAAGACACTATTCACATATCTTAGATTGGAATTTGGGACTCCAACTATTTTTTGTGACAATATGAGTTCTATTCACTTAGCTGCTAATCCAATTTTCCATGCAAGGACTAAACATATTGAAGTTCATTATCACTATGTAAGAGAGAAGTTTCAAAGCAAGGAAATTCAAATATCATATGTGTCCACTCATCAACAATGTGCAGATATTCTAACCAAAGCATTGGATGGCACAAAACTTTGCAAATCCAAGGTTATGATGGGGTTACAGGTAATTCTTGAAGATTGAAGACCTCAAGAATACTTTGCTTGAGGGGGAGATGTTGGAGCAAGTCTATGACAAGCCTAAGTATTGGCTTGAGTCTCACAAAGTCATAGGAGAAGCTTTAAAGAGAAGACAATGTATGAAGATTTAAGAGTTCACTTGTGAACTTTCCCTTGTAACTCTTTGAACATTTACTTAATGTAAACGTGAAGAATCAAAAGTGGTTCAATCCACTTAATGATTAGGCAAAGTGAGCTCCACGAACTCATAATTGAGTTAGTTAGAATCTATCACTAGAAATAAAAAAAAGTGATTTAAGTGAGCTCCAATTCAAATTCAAATGTTGGCTCCAACTCTCACTATATATACATGTATTTTTTAGTCATGGTAAGAGAGCCTCAATCTTCAGAGCTTATTGCAAGATCAGTGTGTGATCTCAAGGCACACTTATGTAACACTAAGCCATTGTACTTTCCACTCAATATAGATTTGATTTCATCATCATTCATTGCTACATTTTCAATGTATTGTCCTATCACAATCTCTCAGTTTTCAATCATCTTGCAGAGCAGATTTCTCTGAGCATGGTTCATTTTTTTCAGAACTTTAACTTGGTATTGGTAGGTCTCTAAGTATACTATCATATCCCAGAGTCTCATCTCAATTGGGTATGTGTGCTGTGAGCAATGAACATTTAAGCTTGACTCTGTATAGATGTCTATTGCTTCCTAAAAAGTCGGATTCACATAGGTGAATTGCTAAATTTATTTCTCATCATATGGTTCATCATTTCAGTTAAATAACTTGTAATAGGTTGCTTGCTTCCAAATTAGACTCCTCTAAAAGATCTCTAATCAATTTTGTCCAGAGAAGGAATACTGAGTAAAACACCAAGTGTCATAATTTAAAAATAGAAGGTTTGAGCTACTTGACTTTTAGTCAAACGTGTCTGTCTTGATTCAATTTTTTGCAAGTGATCTTCCAAGGTACATAGGATCTCAAATATACTCATTGGCAAGCTAATAGGGCCCACAACACATCTTTGGAGTTTATTTGGTTGGTGTAGTGCAAGGATTTTGCAGCACCACTTCATCTTTAGGAACATATAATCCATCTCTTCACAATAACCCACTCATACAACAAGTGAAGGTAAGCAGAGATGTGGTATTTGATGAAATTTCAAGCTTCTATGCAGATGCCAAAGAAGGACTAAATCTTGAACCAAATGACAAAGAAAAATGCTAAAAAATCGAGTGCAGAATCTCAAGTTTTGAGTGGACTGGATGCATCACCAAGCAATAGTTTCAACTCAAATCCATGGATTGGAAGATTGCATGGAAATTTCAATCCAAAAAATTCATAAAATACATCCAAGAAAGGTAAAGAAAAGCCTTCTGCTAGTATTAAAACATGTGTAGGTTTTGAAGATGTTAATGGAGATTCAAGGGGTTCAGAAAAGAGCCTTAATGAGGAGCTTGGATTGCCCTCCATGAAGACTCTAGGAGTTAGAAAGGTACATGCAGATGATACAGGGAGAAGCGGTCCGGGACCGAGAAGATCTGGGTGGATGCAAAATTCAGTGCAATGATTAACATATGATAGTTATATGGCTCGTCATTGTGCCTACATGACCAATACAAGATGATGAACCTTCTTGTTTTGAAGATGCAATTGGAAATGCAAATTGGGAAAAAGCTATGGATGAGGAGATGGTTGCACTTTATGGAAACGAAAATGGAAGCTGGTTCCATTGCCACAAGGAAAGAAACCCATAGGCTACAAGTGGGTTTACAAGGTAAAACACAATGTTGATGGTAGCATAAGCAAGTACAAAGCATGATTGGTAGAAAAAGGCTATGCACAAACATATGGCATTGATTATGAGGAAACATTCAGCCCTGTAACTAAAATGTCTACTGTTAGAACACTTGTTGCATTAGCTACAGCAGAACGATGGACTTTACATCAGATGGATGTGAAGAATGCTTTCCTACATGGTGAGTTATAGGAAGAAGTATCTATGGACCAGCCACAAGGATATGAAGATTGAAAGCACCCATAATATGTTTGCAGGTTGCAGAAGGCTTTGTATGTTCTTAAGCAAGCTCCTCATGCTTGGCATGCAAGGATTGTTGACTACTTAACCACCATTGGGCTATCTAGGTGCTTGGTCAAAAGTCAGGCTTTGTATGTTTGCAGGTTGCAGAAGGCTTTGTATGTTCTTAAGCAAGCTCCTCATGCTTGACATGCAAGGATTGTTGACTACTTAACCACCATTGGCTTGAGGTTGTCATGTGTGCAGCATATGTACTGAACAGGTGTCCCACTAAAGCGCTACAGTCTATCACTCCATATGAGGCTTGGCATGACCGCAAGCCATCTGTTGCTCATCTGCGTGTTTTTGGTTGTTTGTCATATGCACTAGTGCCTGAACAACATCACAGAAAATTGGATGATAAGGCAGTAAAATGTATATTTGTTGGGTACAGTTCTGAAAGTAAAGGCTGTATCATCCACATACTAAATGCATTCTGGTTAGCCGTGATGTTGTCTTTGTGGAAGATGCTATTCAGCCATTGCTTTCATGTACTAAGGAGACATTTGTTAGCTCCAAAGACATGTATGATACTTTGATGCCTCTTTTTACAGGTGGACAGTCTAGTGTTGGTCCTAATGAGGAAACTTCTCAGCCTTTGCAAGTTTCATATGATGATGTAGATCATTCCATTTCTGATGCAGATTTATGATGCACTTGTTGATGAGAGAGCTGATATTGAGCAAGCAAAAACTATGCCAAAATGGCTGGTGCAGACTTTGCGTGACAGCAAATTAGATGCACCTTTGTCATATCATACTCATTCAGGCTCTCATAGTGCCTCCTTTGCATCAGATTGCTATGCTATGGTTGCATCTAGTCTCTCTGATGAGAATGAGCCTGTTTCTTTTGATGAAGCACTGAATTCAGAAAATTGGATGGTTGTTATGCAATCTGAATATGATGCTATAATGCAGAATGGTACATGGTCTTTATGTGACTTGTCTCCTGGCAAGAAGGCCATTGGCACTAAGTGGCTATACAAGCTGAAGTGTAAACCTGATGGTACAGTTGACAAGTATAAGGCTAGGCTTGTTGCAAAGGGTTATGTGCAGGAAAGAGGCATTGATTTTGATGAGACCTTTGCACCTACATGTCATATGACTACTGTTCGGAGCATTTGTGCACTTGCAGCCCATCATGGTTGGAATGTACATCAATTGGACATTAAAACAGCATTTCTGAATGGTGACTTGCATGAAGAAGTGTATGTTTTTCAGCCCCATGGCTTTGTGCAGAAAGGGCATGAAAACCAGGTGTGCAGGTTAAAGAAGGCATTATATGGTTTAAAGCAAGCACCACGTGCTTGGTATGAGAAGATACATGCCTATCTGGTTGCACATGGTTTTGAGAACAGTCCAACTGAAAGCACCTTATATGTTAAGCGTTGTGGTCGCGTTATGGAATTTATGCTAGCAAACTAAATCCAAGATAACACTTAGAAGCTCATTCAAGATGGATCTTATTCTTTGGAGGTTGATCGGTTGCTACGTCCAGGGGCATATTTTGTTCTCTCTGGACCGCCAGTACAATGGTCAAAACAAGAAAACGAGTGGAGAAGTTTGCAAGACCTTGCTCACCTATGCAACAAGAAGGATGATCCTGATGCTTCGTGGTATGTGCCATTGAAAGATTGTGTGAGCAGACTGCCAACCTCTTTGAAGCAGGGAGTTCCTGAAGATCTTACACCACCAAAATGGCCTAAACGTATATCTTACCCTCCAAAGAGGCTTTCAGTTGTTCCACATGGTGATAAAGCGATCCTTTTGGAAGCAGATATGCATCGTTGGGAGAGGAGAGTCAAATACTATAAGGAACTACTTGGCTTGGCTCTTGGCACTTCACGGATGCGGAATATTATTGATATGAATGCAGTATTTGGGGACTTTGCAGCTGCACTTATAGGAGACCCTATTTGGGTCATGAATGTAGTTCCAACTTCTAGTCTTAATACATTACCAGTCATCTATGATGGTGCTTTGATAGGAGTGGTACATGACTGGTGTGAAGCATTCTCTACTTACCCACGGACATATGATCTCATACATGAGGTAAATTTGAAATCCACAATTATGGAGACAACAGGAGAGATTGACAGATGCAATCCTGGAGATGGATCGGATTTTGGGGCAAAATAGGAATTCGTAATTTGCGAGGAAGGGTCGATTGGAGACACTATCGCTGGCTGGATCAAATCCCCCGACGAAAAAAGTAATGGAACGTGGAGGCAGCTCAGTCCAGGAGGCGGGAACATGCTCTTCTTCGTCCGAAGGAAAAGAAAGCTGCAGGGCTTCACGGATGATTGGTATTGACATAAATGATAATAAAGCTAGCCTGGGCGAAAAATTTTTTGGGTGTTACAGAGTTCATCAATCTAAAGCATCATTAGAAGCCGGTACAGGAAGTCATTGTAGGTCTCACGGATGGAGGAGTAGGTACTGGAAAATCTCTTGTAGACAAGACAGAAAAGCATGGACTGCTATGTGCTGCCGGCGATGGGGATCCTTTACATCTCCTTTGCTCTGGGGAAAAGTACCCTGGTCAGTGAGATCAAGTAAAACCATTGGATTTCAGCTGTAAGTACTAGATTTGTTTCAAGAATCTTGTTGCAAGTATTCAACATTTTGAACATACCTGCATTGTATGGCTTTTGTTTCCTGGTGTGTAATGATGATCGTTGCCTTTGACCAAGAGAAGCTGGCTTTGCAGTTGAGATTTATTTCAGCGTTTTATAACTCCTTTAATATTTGTAATTTTCGGATGCATGAGAATTAATATCTTGGAGGATGTAGAAAAATGGTGGGGCGGTTGTGTTAATTGTCTTTTATGCAAACCTGAAGACGTAGATACATTGACCCAGGAAAACAGTTGAGGTCAAAGTTGCTGTAACATTAAGTTACTGTTCTAAAGATTATAATCTCTGTCGTAACTGAGCTGAAGCAGGGTTAATAAGATATCATCTAAAATGATGTTCAGGAATTACTTCTGAAAAAAGTACTCCTACCTGGACTATACTATGTACCAAAGCTTAAAGTCTCAGCTCATCCTGGAAATGATATTCTTCTACTGTATAATGTTTATATCTTTCCAGAGTATTGATCTATTTTCTCGGTCTCGGCAGTGTTTGGACCAAATGTCATGTCAACAACTCCAGCAAAAGATATGTCTCAATTTCAGTGAATTGTATGTCTGTTAAAAACATGCGTGTTTCTTGTCGTGAAATCAGAGAGTCACGCAATGAAATGGATAAGGCTTTAAGTAAAAGGTTGCTTTAAGTAGATTTGGATCTATTTGAGCCTATGAAGATATATATAGAATCAGCTAACCATGCTCTAATTTCAAGTTCTGAAATGGTCTAAATGCTCTTCTGCGAGCTTCAGGAAGGATGCAGAAGTGAATAGGTGGAACTATGCGTGTCTGCCATCTCTTTTGCGAAGCAAAAAGGTGGAACAGTTCCGTATACAGAAGGAGACTGTTCTGCTTCTATTAAGTTGTTATCCATGTTTTATTAAGTTTTTCTCCATGTTCAACTCTGCAGGGCTTTAATGTGATCTCTGAGTGTTGATGTGCTGCCGGTCTTATGTGAATGCTTATCTACAAACGTAAAAAGAACTCTTCTGCTTATGTGAAATGCATTTAGTTGTTCATGCTTTGAACTGCCAGAGAGTAAGAAGTTCCGAGTTGGATCCCCGACTGCACATAAAAGTTTTGCTTTATGTGAAATGCAACTAGTGGTTCATGCTCTAAACTGTTGGAATGGGAGTTCCAGAAAGTAGCCTTACTCCAACATGCTTCTATGTTATAATGTTCGTAAATGTTCGGGCATTAGCCTAGCTATTCCCATGGAAAGCATTAAGCTTTAAGAAATAAACTATCGACCATGGCGATATGAGCAAGCCTTGAAATTATTGATATGTCTGATTTTCTTTACTCATAAATTCACTCATAAGAATCCTACGGTTAGCCTCTTAGAGACTCGCTTTCCCTTCCTTGCCACGAACCCCACGACAGCGTGCTAATGGTTTGCTTCTAATCATTGTTGTCTATGTTGACGACATGCTGCTCACTGGTCCTATTGAGAAGCATATTGCTGATTTCAAGGCTGATTTGCATGCCTCATTTGAGATGTCTGATTTGGGGCATTTGCATCACTATTTGGGCATTCAGATTATGCAAGTTGATGGTGGAATGGCTTTGTGTCAAATGAAATATATTGACACATTATTGCAGCGTTTTGGCCTTGAAGACTGTAAGCCTATTGCCACTCCTATGGAGACAGGTTTACGATTGAGTCTTCATGATGCTGGAGATGCATTTGATGTTGTTCTCTATCAGCAGGCTGTTGGATGCTTGATTTATTTATGCATTACTCAGCCAGATATTCAGTTTGCTGTCTCATAGATGAGCAGGTTTATGCATTGCCCAGGAGTCACGCATTGGAAGGTGGTTAAGCGCATCTTTTGCTACTTGAGTGGTACTCGGCTACTTGGGTTGTTTTATCCCAAGGGGGGATCACTACCGCCAGATTTGCATGCTTTTTCTGACTCAGATTGGGCTGGTTGCTATGACACTCGTGTGTCCACCAGTGGTTTTTGCTTCATGCTTGGTAGCTTATGTATATCTTGGTTGAGCAAGAAGCAGCCTACTATGGCCACTTCCAGTTGTGAGGCTGAGTATAGGGCAGCTTTCACAGTGACTATTGAGTGTGTGTGGCTCAAATGCCTTATGGCTGATTTGGGTGTTGGCCAGTCTTCTGCCACCACCATCTTCACTGACAGTCAGAGCACATTGGCAGTTGCGAGGAACCCTGTGCTCCATGCTCGCACTAAGAAAATTGAGGTGCATTATCACTATGTCAGGGAGAGGTTCTCTGCTAGGGAGATCAGCTTGGCATATGTGCCCATGCAGGAGAACATAGCAGACCTTTTCACGAAGGCTCTGCCTAGGGAGAAGTTTGAAGCTTTCCGCAAAGCTTTGGGCTTACTTCCTTTTGTGGAGTGATTTCCACATAGCTTGGCACTTTCTTATACATGAGTGCCAGCTCCTTATTCATCGCATCACTTCCAGGGGGGATTCGTTGATATATTTAGGTAGTGATGTGTGTGAACACACTAGGACCATTGGGGTACTTTTTTCCCTCTTTAGGAGGTTTTTTTCCCCCAGCTTGTATATACGCCTATTGCCCTAATGGGCTACTTATCTTTGTACATTCTCTAGTAATACATTCAGTATTGTGTGTTGTGTTCCAAGCTTCTTCTTCTTCCTTGTGTTGTTCGCGTGCTTCCGCAGATGTCTAACTCCAACAGTTCTCGGGTTCACCTCTGTTGAAGGTCTCCATTAAACCTCAAACTTGCAGAGGTCATATCTCCTTGTGTATTTATCCAAATTGAGTGTTCTTTGGCCCCATTGGAAAGATCTTGGCCTCTAGTATATGTACTTAGAATGGCTTTAAAAAAAGTTTAAGTAACTAGAGAATATTAAACTCTGCAAGCATGATTAGTTTTCTACAATGAAGTTTGTGAGAAGGTCAACTTGTTCGTAGGGGGTTCCAACTACTTCTAGCTATATTTTGGAGGTCAATAAACTCGAACATTGGTATATGAGTAAGGAATTGAAGATTGGAGAAGGTTATAATACCTTGATGAAGAATTTGAAGCTATTGGAGTAGAGATTCATCATCGACACTACACGAAGGTAGAAGGAGATAGCAAGGAAGCATCTCAAGCAACATCCAAGCAAAGAAAGGTGCATAAACTTTATTACATAGGTAAATCTCATACTTCTTCTTATCACACATATCCACAAGGAGGGTTAAGAGGAGGAAGTTTAGCATTTACACAATGGGTGATCAACATGCACAAATAGAGAAGCTTGATAAGAACAACTATCAAGCATGGTGATTTAGAATCACAACATACTTGCAAGGTAGAGGCTTGTATGGTTTGATTGATGGAACAGATATCAAACCCATATTACCAGAGGATCCAAATCAACAACAATTGAGGGAGCTTAGACTTTGGAATGAAAGAGACAAAAGGGTTATATTCATTTTATCACAAAATATTCAAGATTCAATGGTAAGACACATACAAGATCTAGACACAAGTAGAGATGTTTGGCTTGCATTGGAAAGGTTGTATGCTATAGGTACAAGAGCAAGGAAGATTCAACCCAAAAATGAGTTGAATAACATAAAGAAAGATACAAGGACATCGGTCAATGATTACTTGTTGAAGGTTAAAGAGATTGCAAATCAACTAGGATCAATTCAAGCTCATGTGGAGGACGACGACTTGGTTGCACATACTCTCAATGGACTCAAGGATGATGAGAGAAGGAAACCATTCATTAATTCAGTTTATGTTCGAGGAGAATTACTGGACTTTGATTAGCTTGTTGCTCTCATGGTCATGGAGGAGATGAATCTAAAAGCTCTACTTCAAATCAGAAAGGATCTCAAGGACAAGCTCTTTATGTAGGGTCATCAAGAGGTGGAAACAGAGGTAGAAGAGGTTCAAATAGAGGTCGAGGAAGAAGGAGTGATGATCAAGGGACTTCAAGTGGCTCCTTCAACACAAGAGGGGGAGGAAGGTCAAGTGCTAGAGGCTACTACAACTATAATCAAAGACAAAGGAGTGAAGATAACAACAATTGCTACATATGTGGAAGGTATGGATATTATGCTAAAGATTGCTATCAAAATGAGAATACTCAAGGTGGTAACCAAAGAGGAGGCTATTCAAGAAGAGGTAAACAACCAGGAAATTATGCAGTTGAAGGTAAAAGTGATGATTATGATTCTCTTCTTATGATGAATGTAGAAACTAAGATGAATTGCAATAGTGATGTATGGTATGTAGATAGTAGTTGCTCTAACCATATTTCACATGATGCTTCATGGTTTTCAAATTTGCATAATCCTTCATGTAAAGTTCATGTTGAAACAGGAGATGATACAACACATAAGATTCTGTAGGTTGGAGATGTTGTTATGCAGGATAAGAGCAAGACAACTTGCTTGAAGGATGTACTTTATGTGCCAACAATCATTAAGAATTTGATGTCAGTTGGTCAAATGGTAGAAAAAGGTTTTCAAATAAGATTATCATGTAGGTTGCTTCATTGAGGATCCAAAGCAAAGGAGGAATCATGTCAAATGGGTAAGCAGAGTAGACAACCTTTCAAGCATTCTAGCTATGTAAGTAGTGGATTTCTAGATCTTATACACACAAACATATGGGGTCCTACTAAAGAGGCATCCTTGGCTGGTAATAAGTACTATGTATCATTCATTGATGATCATTGTAGAATGACATTTGTGTATTTCATTAAACATAAGAGTGAAGTCTTTGATTTTTTCAAAAATTTTAAATCATCTTTCGAGAAGCAAAAAGGAAGATATGTTAAGAAACTAAAATCCGATGGAGGGGGAGAGTATTTCTCTCAAGCTTTTACTAATTTTTTGTATGATGAAGGTATCAAAAGAGAAGTTACATGCAGGTATACTCCACAACAAAATGGAGTTGCAGAAAGAAGAAACAGAATCATAGCAAAAGCATCTAGAAGCATGCTAAATGATATGTGTTTGTCTAATTCTTTTTGGGTTGAAGCTATTAGCACAAATGTGTACATTATGAATAGAGTACCTATTGTTGGAGTTCATCAATTGACACCATATGAGGTATGGCATGGAAGGAAACCAAGTGTAAGTCATTTGAAAGTATTTGGTTGTGTATGTTATGTACATGTACCTAGTGAAGTGAGATCAAAACTTGATGTGAAATTAGAAAAGTGTATATTTATTGGTTATGCAAATACTCAAAGAGGATATAGATGTTATAATCCTCATATCAATAAGGTGGTTGTTTCAAGAGATGTAAACTTTGATGAATCACTTTCATGGTATGTAGATAAGAAAAGTTTGCATGTCATAAATTGAGATGAAGAAGATAAAAGTGAAGGAGATGAGTTCTTATCGTAGCCCACAAGAAGTTTAAGTGATGAGAAGAGTGGTTTGGATGAAGAAAGAGAGCTACCTTTCAATGGAAGATCAAGGCAAGAGTCACCTCCAAGTGTTAAAATTAAAGGTAAACGCAAACTTATTGAAGTTAATGATGAAGGAGAAGAAGTTGGTAGTGTATATGAGTATGGAGAATCATCAAAGGTTCCTAATAAAAAAGGAAGAGCATCTACATTGGATGTAAGAAGAACTTCAAGAGTGAGTAAGCAACCTCAAAGGTATACTTATGAGTCTTTTATGAATACTCAGTATGCCTTTATGACGAAGGTTGAGCAAGAAAATGAACCCGCATGTTATGATGAGGCAAAAGGAGATGAAAAGTGGGAGAAAGCAATGAGAGAAGAAGTGGAAGCACTACAGGATAACAAGACTTGGAATTTAGTTCCAAAGACACCAAAACAAAAGGTAATTGGTTGCAACGGGGTTTTTAAGATTAAAAGAAACAGTGATGGTAGTGTGTTAAGATATAAGGCTAGACTTGTAGCAAAAGGATATGCTCAATCTCAAGGATTGGACTATGAGGGAACATTTAGTCCAGTCGCAAACATGGCAATGGTGAGAACTTTGTTGGTTTTAGCTGCAATAAAAGATGGAATATATATATCAACTAGATATAAAGAATGTCTTTGTTAATGGTGAGTTAAGTGAAGAAGTGTATATGTCACAACCAGATGGTTATGTGGATGCAAAATATCCTAATCATGAATGCAAGTTAAAGAAGGTATTGTATGGTCTTAAACAGGGAGCAAGGGCATGGAACGCAAGATTGGTAAAGTATCTTATGCTGCAAGGATACACAATGATTCATGATGATCCTTCACTTTATGTAAAACATGTAGATTACATGTGTGTCTATGTATGCATTTATGTGGATGACTTGTTGATTACAAGGAATGATGCAAAAGCAATTGAAGAGATAAAAGGTAATTTGGAAAAGGAATTTAAAATTTCATATCTTGGTTTGCTTAGATACTTTCTTGGGATTGAGATTGTGTATGGCGATGAAGGTATGTGGTTGATCCAGAGAAAGTATATATGTGATATGCTGAAAAGGTTTGGTATGCAGGAATGTAAATTTGTTTCTACTCCAATGGAATGTAATGTAAAGTTGAGTGCAAAGGAAGGTGATGAGTTGCATGATATGAATGTGTATAGATCTATGGTAGGATCTTTGATTCATGCAACAAAAACTAGACTTGATATATGCTATGCAGTGGGAGTATTGTCATAGTTTATGCATGAACCTGGAGTACCTCATATGCATGCAAGAAAGAGTGCTTAGGTATTTGAAAGGTACCATGAACAAAGGATTATTTTATAGTCATGATGCTGATCTAACTCTTAAAGTCTTTAGTGATGCAGATTGGGTTGGATGCAAAGATGACAGAAGATCAACAAGTGGATATGTGGCAATAGCAGGAAACAAGACATTAACATGGAGTTCAAAGAAACAGCCTACAATTTCTTTATCTTCTACAGAGGCCGAGTATAGAGGTTTAGCATCGGCTACTATTGACTTGAATGTGTAGGTTGATGTACCACTGATATATGGGGATAACTTGAGCAACATTCATATGACCTCAACTCCTATTTTTCATGCTAGAACAAAGCATATAGCGGTACATTATCATTATGTTCGAGAGAAGTCCATAAACAATGAAGTGCAGGTTTCTTTTGTCGGAACAAACGGTCAAGTTGCAGATATCTTCACCAAATCCTTGGATGGACCAAAGCTTCAAAGATTCAACCATATTCTTGGCATGAATGAAATACCCTTTCAAACTTAAGGGGGAGAATGTTGAGAACCTTTGTTTTATGTATGGTACAAGTTCCAAATTATGTAAATGTTGGAAATTTAGTAGGCCCATTACTAATACCACAGGTCCAAGGTTCCATAGGTCCAGCATATACAACATAGAATCTAGCAATCTTCCAATATTGACAAAACATGAACATACCACATTTACTCATACAAATGATGAGACAAAGATAGAGAGAGATTAGACAACTTGTGTAAAGTGTTACGTAAGCCACTGCTTACTCACACTATCATATATACCAATGTTCAATGTACAATATGGGAGCAAAACTCTCAACCACTCTATGTGAACAGAAATAGATGGATGAGTGAATGTACAAATGTAACAAACATATTCAGATGTATGGTCAGAAATCTAAATATACATGAGATGTGTGACCTGATAGGTTGTAGAAGAGTGAATATAAGTGACAGAAAGAGGAAGGGTCAGTCCAAAACTGATAATCAACAAACCCTCATCTAACCTTAGGCTATGGAAGACCCTAATTAGACACGTGTGTGAAAGATCAAATACTTACAAAAGTAGCATTGAATGCTAACAAGTTTGCTGCCAGAAATCCTCAAAACTCATGTGATCATACCTTCTCAAAGACCTCATCCAAATATGCATAAAGCATACATGTACTGATTCTCTTGTACCTATGCCGAATAGGACTCCTCCTGATATGGATGTTAATGCCTTCATAACCTCCAGGTAGTACATGTGTGCATAAAGAGAATATGTACTTGAATTCTTAACATAAGATGCAAATCTTATGTTAACCTCCATCTAATGTCTTTGAAGTACACCAAAATCTTCATGTAGAAGACAATCTTCAAATACATTATGTAGATGGATGATCCACACCACCAAGCTGCTAATGACCAAGTCCTCTCCACTCTTCTCCTCCAAGAAGAACTCCATAGCTGCTCCTCAACATGCTCCAAGATAGCACCATGGCTGTCCCATGTGCTAAGAGCACCACCTCTATTGAGGTACCAAAGCTCTCCAAAGCTTGGTGTTGAAATAGGTGTTGGATAAATCAATAATGAACCAAGCTCTTCTTATATAGTTTTAGATTGTCCCTTCAAAAGCACATCAAAAGCACTACGATCGCATAATAAAACTCATGTCGATCTACGAAAAAAAACGTTCATCGTGATTTGTCATATGCTTGTTCCAAAAGCAATTCTTTTTCGAAAATTGGACTTCCATAAAAATACTGTCGCACTACACCTGAAAGGACTTGAACTCGCGTGGCTTTGTTGGGAGCGTTTTGTTCTATCCACGCTGCCCATTCGATTTACTTGTAGAGGGTACTCTATACATGTATAGTTTGAGCAAGATGAACCAAAGCAACATTGAATGGACCCATGGAACATTGTACCTATATGATATTGCTTCCAAACAATCCCCCCTGCAATGTCATATTGGTAAAAATTGGACTGGATCTGCAAACTTCATAAGCTTCAAACTTTTACTCTCGAATTGACCTTCAAACCTTTTCTTCAAAAGTCTTCTTCATATTTGAATTTGACTTCAAATAATTGAACTTGTTGAATATGAACCATAATACTTGAGAAAATATGCAAACTAGATATGCAATAGTGTACTCATCAAGCAATCACTGCTTGACAACAAATGTAGCAAGTACTGACTCTGAACCTACTATCTCTTGTATTCTTAAACCTGAAAACATACACTAGGATCCACATATTTGCATTTACCTTACAAAAAAAGGTTTCTCGACATACTTCTGCTGTGTCATGTAGATACACTAAACATAATCAAGAACTGAATCCTGGAACCTGTGACTAACAATTCACAACTTAGTGTATTATGCACACTGCTAGTTCATCTCTGACTGTACTTCAAGTCAAGTCAAGTCAAGTCAAATCAACTCATGAGTCTCATCAAAAAAATCTATGATCTCATCGTGTCATCATCCTTGTTCTATCTATAAGTCTTTCATACCTCCTTCCTTCAGAATTTGGTATAAACATATATGTGCGCACCACTGAAACATACCTCTGTGAAATATTAAGCTTCTCTTCAATAGAACTCTGGAACCTTCTCCTGAACAGGAACATCCTAACAGGAACTTTCTCCAGACATTCTTCTTCTTCCTTCTTCTTTCAAAGCTGGAACATAAAGAGAAACTGACAAGGGAAATATAAGAATACTTGAAATAGGAATACCTGTAGGTATGACTCTGCATTCTTTTACATATGGCTGAAAATAAGTCTTCATGTTTCATCACCCCCTGGATGATTTAACACTAGTATCCAAAATTCTTCAAATATATGAGACTTTATGAAATCTGGAACGTCTTCCTTCTTTCAATAAATCTGATCTTCAATGATCAATACCTGTATCTGAAACAAAACTTCTGAACCCTTTTTATTAGCACTATACATATGCCAATAGCTTTCCCTGTCATTTGTCAGCTTCCCAAAATCTAGAATAAGGTTAGGTGATCTATCATAAAAACCTTGTTGAAAGCATTTTAGGATTCATAACCTTCTGCAACATAATAAGTATCTTCTTCTATCTCTTTGCAACACAAATCTGATAGAATCTGAATTTTTGACTTACTTGTTCCAATGCTAAGAATCTTCCAAACCAAGGATAGACATCTGAATCATAAATACTCAAGATCTTCATGATCATTCAAGATCATACAAGATCATACAAGATCTATCAAGATCTTACAAGATCATACCAACAAAATACCTGTGTAGAATCTTCTCTCATCAAATCTTCATGACTAAATGTTTGATTTGCTACCTGAATGTCTTTAAGTGTCCATGCTTCTCACATAAAGTTGTAAAATTTTCTTCAAACAAATCCTTCTCAAGAATCTGCAACTCCTACTTGAAACATAAGTAGACAAACTTCTCACCTTGAGAATTTCAAAAGATGCAAGTTGATACTTCCTCTCTTCATATTCTACCCGGGTGAAATGTGATAGTACCTGTTTGATTTTCTTTTGGAGAACTCCACTTCTCTATCAAGTGATACGATCTGATGGACCACCTTTTTGAATACAAGCATGTATCCAAAAATCTAGACAATCATAGAAAGTAGATTCTTCAACTGACTAGTACATCAAAAAATCTGAAATTTCTAAAGTTTTCTGAAAATACTAAATATGAGGTAACCTTTCCAAACACAAAAACCTCAACCCAAGTCTTCAACATCTATTACAAAAAACTCATTTACCTCAAGAGTTAGATAAAGAAGAAATATACTTCTCTGCAACTTGTCATATACCAAGTAGCTCTAAATTGACTTTCCAGGAACATATAAGCTGCCTGCTCAAAATCTTCAAACTTATATATAACTCATACATATGAGTCAAAACATACAAGTTGTCTTCACAATCTGTTGCTTTTCTTTCTCTCAATGCAATTCTTTGTCAAATCTACTAAATTATGACCAAGTATCATGCAAAACAAGAAACTGCTTCTTCTTTAAACTATCTTCACACAAGATGTTCTTGTAGACTTGTCTTTGGGTCTAGAGGATAAAGTAAGAAAATTATATGGGAAATATATGAGAAAAAGAAGCCTTACTTTTCTTTTGAAAATGATGGACTTTCTTCTTCTGGATTTTTCTTCCACCTGATGATGTCAACATCTTCATACTTCTCTTCCATACCTTTTGTTCTCTTCATCTTGAAGTAGCAAGCATGCATGACTTCTTCAACTGAATTTTTCTCTTCCTCTAGTGCTAAGAATAAGAGACAAAACAAACATGGTATAAAAATGGAAGTGAACATAGAAACATGTTTTACCATCTCCTCATATCTCTGAATCAAAATTCTGCTTCAAATGACTGATATGACTGAATTCACCAACCGTTTGTTTGAATGATGAATTACCTTTCTAGAGCTATCTCTCTAGATAAACTGTGACCAAAAAACTTCCAACCAACTTACAACAGAAAATTGGCTAAACATAAAATTGATGCTCTCCACATTTGTCTTCTTAGATGAGCTTTCTTGCCATGAAAGAGATCTCTCAAAACTCTCTAGAAAAACCTCTAGATACCTATTTTGATGTAGCCTTTAACTTTGAAATAATGAAAGTGTATAAAATCATTCCTTGAATCCTTCAAATCTCTTCATAATTGCTCTCCTAAGACATGACCTGCAAATGATAATCTGATAGTATAAACTGATACCTGTGATTTGATGTTGATTTGATTCCTTCATCTTCTCCAAACGATTGTTTTTCCTTGAATTTGAAGTAGCCTTCTCTTCATCAAGTCTTGGTCTTCAAACAATACTTCTGTAAAGTATTTGAATACTCTTCCAAAAATATTTGGCTGGTAACAGATCATCAACTTCATACTCCACACTAATGAATACACATGTGATTGAATTGTCTAATTCTCAAATCTCTACTCATCTAGATTAAGTGTGTATGTCAAATGTCAAATGTTAGAAGATGCTCTTTAAATCATATGTTATAAACCTGGAAGTCTTGAAACCTGGGAATGCATTGATGCCAAAGCCCTAAAGCTTTGATACCAAATTTTGGAAATTTAGTAGGCCCATTACTAATACCACAGGTCCAAGGTTCCATAGGTCCAGCATATACAACATAGAATCTAGCAATCTTCCAATATTGACAAAACATGAACATACCACATTTAATCATACAAATGATGAGACAAAGATAGAGAGAGATTAGACAACTTGTGTAAAGTGTTACGTAAGCCACTGCTTACTCACACTATCATATATACCAATGTTCAATGTACAATGTGGAAGCAAAACTCTCAACCACTCTATGTGAACAGAAATAGATGGATGAGTGAATGTACAAATGTAACAAACATATTCAGATATATGGACAAAAATCTGAATATACATGAGATGTGTGACCTGATAGGTTGTAGAAGAGTGAATATGAGTGACAGAAAGAGGAAGGGTCAGTCTAAAACTGATAATCAGCAAACCCTCATCTAACCTTAGGCTATGGAAGACCCTAAGTTAGACACGTGTGTGAAAGATCACATATTTACAAAAGTAGCATAGAATGCTAACAAGTTTGCTGCCAAAAATCCTCAAACTCATATGATCATACCCTCTTGAACACCTCATCCAAATATGCATAAAGCATACATGTACTGATTCTCTTGTACCTATGTTGAATAGGACTCCTCTTGATATGGATGTTAATGCCTTCATAACCTCCAAGTAGTACCTGTGTGCATAAAGAGAATATGTACCTGAATTCTTAACATAAGATGCAAATCTTATGCTAACCTCCATCCAATGTCTTTGACGTACACCGAAATCTTCATGTAGAAGACAATCTTCAAATACATTATGTAGATGGATGATCCACACCACCAAGCTGCTAATGACCAAGTCCTCTCCATAAGCAAGAGTTTGAGCACACTCTTCTCCTCCAAGAAGAACTCCATAGCCGCTCCTCAACATGCTCCAAGATAGCACCATGGCTGCCCCATGTGCTAAGAGCACCACCTCTATTGAGGTACCAAAGCTCTCCAAAGCTTGGTGTTGAAATAGGTGTTGGATAAATCAATAATGAACCAAGCTCTTCTTATATAGTTTTAGATTGTCCCTTCAAAAGCACATCAAAAGCACTACGATCGCATAATAAAACTCACGTCGATCTATGAAAAAAAACGTTCATCGCGATTTGTCATATGCTTGTTCCAAAAGCAATTCTTTTTCAAAAATCGGACTTCCATAAAAATATTGTCGTGCTGCACCTGAAAGGACTTGAACTCGGGTGGCTTCGTTGGGAGCGTTTTGTTCTATCCACGCTGCCCGTTCAATTTACTTGTAGAGGAATACTCTATACATCTTGTATAGTATGAGGAAGATGAACCAAAGCAACATTGAATGGACCCATGGAAAATTGTACTATATGATATTGCTTCCAACAATATACCTTTGGGAAGTCTTCAAATACTTCAAGAAGGCTCATATTACTCATAAAATATAGCCAAAATACCACATGAGTTCTAGAACACGGTGAGTCAAATTGGTGAGTCATAAGGGAGCTGCAGTGGTGTCCTAGTGGAAGGTCAATGTGGCTAGTTCTCAAAGTCCATCAATACTTTGCGTATTTGAGCACTTGAGTCATGTAATACCTCCACCCAAGTGCCTACCACAAATCTAGATGTATTAGGAAGGTTCTAGATTAGTTCCCCATGTTATAAAAAGAGGGTAGAAGTCATGATCTTGTGGGAAGTCCAAGAGAGTCCTACGTGTATCTCAACGCTGCTATAGTTTTGTATGTAGAGATTGCATAGCTTGTAGCTCCCTTATTGTATATCAAAATTACATGTTCGATAGCTCATTTGAAAGCTCTTACTCTCTAAGTTTATATTGTTAAGTTTCATAATCATTGGATGTTTGATTTGAGAGAAGTACTCTTTGCAAGTAGTGTGTGTTCTCGGGTTCAGCTCTACTGAAGATCTCCATTAAACCTCAAACATGTAGAGGTCATATCTCCTTGTGTATTTATCCAAATTGAGTGTTCTTTGGCTCATTGGAAATCTCTTGGTCTCTAGTATATGTGGTTAAAACAGGTTTTTAGCTCATTGGAAAGATCTTGCTCTCTAGTATATGTGGTTAAAAAATTATAAGTGAGTAGAGAAGAGTAAGCTCTGCAAGCATGACTGGTTTTCTGCGATGAAGCTTGTGAGAAGGTCAACTTGTTCCTAGGGGTTCCACCTACTTCTAGCTATATTTTGGAGGTCAATAAACTCCAACAGATTGGAGATGTGATTGTGCAAGTCATTGATGGTTCAAAATTTACTATGCATAATGTATGCCATGTACCTCAGTTATCATGTAGTTTGATGTCAGTTGATCAACTTAATGGCCTTGGTTACAAGGTGGTTTTCTATGCTGAGTCCTTTTGCATATCAAAGGGAAATATGATTACTGCAAAAGGAAGCAAAATTGGCTCATTTTATCCTCTATTTGTATCATGAAAAGCATACTTGTTATCTATTACTGAACAGCCTATGGCTTGTATTTGGCATGGCCGTTTGGGCCACATATCTCATAGTGGAATGGAAAATCTTTCTCTTTCTCGCTACTTGCCTATGTTATATTTCTTTTATTTTTCATTTGTGAGCATTTTAAATATTCAAATCAAAGTAGGAATGTGCATAAGACACACATTGACTCTTCAATTCAACCTTTAGATCTCGTTCATACAGATGTGTGTGATCCTATGCCCACAAGGTCATTAGGTGTTTCTCTTTACTTTGCCACTTTCATAGATGATGCTATTAGAAAAGTCTGTGTAGATCGTATCAAATCAAAGGATGAAGTATTCCTTGCCTTCATAAAATGTCTTGCTTCAATTGAGACTGAAAAAGGAACTAAGCTCAAGGATTTACATTTAGATAATGGGGGTGAGTATACCTCACATGAAATCAATCTTTTCTATTAGTCTATAGGAATTGATAAAGATTTTACAACTCCTTATACATTAGTACAGAATGGCATAGCTGAAAGGACGAATAGGACTATTCAAGGCATAGTAATTTCTATGCTACATCATGCAAACCTTTCACAAGGCTTTTGGGCAAACAAAATATTGACTACATGTGATTAACCTTTCACCTAGTACTACCAAAGGTCTGAAAGTGGCACAAGAGTTATGGACAGGGAAGCCACCATATTATGATCATCTTCGAGTTTTTGGGTGTGAAGCATATGTTCATATACCCATGAATCTTAGACAAAAGTTGGACCATAAGTCATAAATGCATTTTTGTTGGATATGGTCGAGAAGGCCATGTTGGATATCGCTTATGGGGTCCTGAAACATAATCAGTGATCAAAAGTAGTGATGTCATTTTCAATGAGTCTAAGATGCATAAACAACCAATTAAGGAGGTTGAAGTGAGAAGAGCAGTATTTGAGGATACTCATCCTCCAGTTAGCATGCATAAATACGCTACACATAGGGATCTTCAAGAGAATGTCCAATTAGATCGGTCTACAAATGTACCTGTTCAGCAACCATTGAGACGTTCTACACGTGTTTTGCATCCACCTGATAGATATGTTCCAGGTTTGGATTTTGTTATGCTAACAAATTTTGGTGAGCCTTGTTGTTACAAAGAGGCTATTCAAACAAAGTATCATGTCAAGTGGGAGCGTTCCATGAGGAGTGAATTGGATTCTATTCACAAGAATGATACTCGAGATTTAGTACATTTGCCAAAGGGAAGGAAATCCTTACCATGTTAATGGGTATAAAGCTTGTTGCAAAGGGTTTTAAGCAAAAACATGGCATTGATTTCAAGTAAATCTTCTCTCTAGTAGTCAAGATGACTACCTTATGCATGTTGCTTGGATTCATTGCAATGGAGGATTTAGAGCTAGTCCAAATGAAAGTGAAAATTGCTTTCTTGCATGGAGATCTTAGAGATGATATCTATATGGAACAACCATAGGGTTATGTAGTTCAAGGCAAAGAAAATCTAGTTTGTAAGCTAAAGAAGAGCTTAAATGGACTTAAATGGTTTTGTAGACAATGGTACCAAAAGTTTGATGCTTTTATGAAGTCTCAAGGCTATTCTCAAAGCAATGAGGATCATTGTCTCTACACAAAGATATGCTTACATGGTATCTTGATGTGCTTGATACTTTATGTCGATGATGTGTTGATTGATGGGAAGTCTTCTTATGAGTTGTCATTTCTCAAAAGAAGTTGAGTGAGACATTTGATATGACGGATTTGGAGGATGCCACATATATTCTTGGCATGCGCATTACTCGTGATAGGAGTAAGAGATGCATATACGTTTCTCAAAGTGAGTACATATCCAAAGTACTTCACAAGTTCAATATGCAAGGTGGAAAGGCATTGAGTACACCTTTACCCACATATGTGAAATTGAGCAAGGATGATTCTTTATCACTATGTTGTTGCTACTCTCATGTATGCTATGGTAGCTACGAGACTAGACATTGCATTTGTAGTGGAAGTTGTGAGCAGATATATGTCTAATCGTGGCAAGAAGCATTGAGAAGCGATCAAG
This sequence comes from Ceratopteris richardii, assembly GCA_020310875.1. Taxonomy (NCBI): domain Eukaryota; kingdom Viridiplantae; phylum Streptophyta; class Polypodiopsida; order Polypodiales; family Pteridaceae; genus Ceratopteris; species Ceratopteris richardii. The sequence continues at coordinate 8,331 of MU260882.1, read as the reverse complement.
ATAATTTTGGGATATTTGACTAGCACTACGAACAAGTTTCTATGCTTAGGTAGAGGAAAGGCATCCATAATTGGTTACATAGATTTTGATCATGTTGGTTGTGTAGACAATCGGAAGTCTACATCAGGGTACATTTTTCATTTTGTTGGAGGTGCTATCTCTTGGAGATCTTTTCTTCAAGAATGTATAGCTATTTCCACCACAGAAGCAAAGTATGTTACAGTAACTAAGGCATGTAAGGAAGCATTTTGGCTTTCTCGTCTTCTTGTGATATGGATCTACCTCAGCATGTACCTCATTTACTCAATTTGTTGGAGGTGCTATCTCTTGAAGATCTTTTCTCTTCAAGAATGTATAGCTATTTCCACCACAGAAGCAAAGTATGTTACAATAACTGAGGCATGTAAGGAAGCATTTTGGCTTTCTCATCTTCTTGTGATATGGATCTACCTCAACATGTACTCCATTATTCTTGAGAAGGTTCATACTTGAGATAATGTTGCAGATGCTTTGACCAAAGCTCTACCACAGGATAGCTTTGGACACTGTTGTCACTTGCTGAGGGTTACTTGCTTCATGATCTTACACAATTACTTGTATATTGTGTAACATTCCCATGAGGTGGGAGGTATAGCTTGTATACTTACACTCAAGTATTTTTGATCATTTTTTATTTTTCTCACATAGTCACTTTGGCAATGTCTTTATCATTCTTTATTTTTCTCCCATAGTCACTTTGTCCATATTGGCCTTTAGTGGAAGATTGTTACCGTTAGTGTCCATGTGAAAAGTCAAATGGCTGTCAGACACTTTTGTATGTTGCAGATGCTTTGACCAAAGCTCTACCACAGGATAGCTTTGGACACTGTTGTCACTTGCTGAGGGTTACTTGCTTCATGATCTTTATAATTACTTGTATATTGTGTAACATTCCCATGAGGTGGGAGGTATAGCTTGTATACTTACACTCAAGTATTTTTTATCATTTTTTATTTTTCTCACATAGTCACTTTGGTAATGTCTTTATCATTCTTTATTTTTCTCCCATAGTCACTTTGTCCATATTGGCCTTTAGTGGAAGATTGTTACCGTTAGTGTCCATGTGAAAAGTCAAATGGCTGTCAGACACTTTTGTATGTTCTTTTTAATAAAACATATAGTGGATTGTTCAGGCACAGACTGGAGGTTTGATCGTCTTTGTAACACTTAAGAAATCTATGTTCGTGCTCCTTGTATATTGTGTGTTTTCTGCGTATTTTTGTAGGCGCTGTGTGGAGTATTGTGTGCTACATGCGGAGCTTAGTTTTCTACTACAAGAGCATCATCGTGGAGCTCTCAAGAAGGAGAGTCTACCGTGGTCCATCACTATTGCATCATTTCAATAGTGTTGAAAGTCAAGCTCCAACTTGGATACACATTTCTGAACTTCAAACGATGAGATCAAAGGCTAAAGTTACAAGGCATAACCTCCTCACTTTCCAATTCAAATTCAAAATATACAATCAATCAACATTTCACTTCTAGGTGAAAGTTGATCGATCAACTACCTCCTAAATTTAGGGTGCATATTTCAATTGAATAAAACCACTTGTATGAATTAAGGGTGAGTTGTTCCCCATGTGCATTTCACTCTATCAATGAGATACTTGTACTGAATAAGGCAAGTAAGCCCCTTGCTTGGGCATCCCCTTAGCTGCTTCAAGTAGAATTTGATCCACCATGTCTCTTTGTTGGCTTATACATTGACTAGCCTATCTAGTTCTCAATTCTAACCAACAATTCTCCTGGCTCAATCATCATTTTCTATTGATTCAATTAACTAATATAGCATCTAAAAGTTGGCTTAAGTCTCGAGTTAATTCTTTCTATAATCTCAAAGTAGCGTTCATGATAGTGAATATATGTCATTATCAAGTATTGACTCAAAATAGGTGTAGAAGGCATTCTTGGTGGCATTAATTCTCTGAATCCAGGAAACCATTTGAGTGAGATGACTTTTGTTTGAGAGTTGTGAGGATACTAAATATGCTTTCAAAAAACCATTGTGATTCTCTACGTTATCTCTCAGTGGTGTGAGAAATAGCTTGCAAAGGTATTATCCACATGGCATGTAAAAGTCACACTTGCTTCTAGTTGCGTGGGAATTTTTGGTGCCAAACATAATATATACAATGGTTTCTTTGCTATTTTTCAATCATAAATTGCTTTCTTTCTATTTTTTTCATTAATTTAATGAAAATTCATAATATTCTCCACTTTAGTCTTCAAAATTTAGTTCTTTAGTTGCATTTTTTCTCTAATTGCAAACTTTCAAGTTCTATTCATTGAATCTACATGATAATAAAACTTTCTCGATTAAAATCCAAATTGGACATTTTGGCACTTCTAGATGCATTGGTAATATTTTACTAGTTATCATCAATTCAACTTTGTAAACAAATCACCATGTATGCCTCTCCTCTCATTTGCATCAATTCAAAAAGGCATCAATAATTTTAGAACATTGTAACATCATATGGTACCTAGTCGTTTGAGATGCAATCATTAGTTTCTTGCAATGATGGCTAATGTTGACTCTTAACAACGGCCAAAACAAAGACTAATAATAAAGAGGAGAAAAGTAAACCTTGTAGAAATTGAGAACTTGATCCATGAAGTTTGTAAGACATTCATAAAGAAGCCCTCCAACAGAAGCACTCAAACATGAAGGGATTTGATTGCCAAATCTCAAGCTTTTTCATCAAGGTCGGTAAGTGGACAAAGTGGACATGTCAAACTACCTATTCAAGGTTATTGGATTGGAAAGTAGATAATCCATCAATGATGTGCAAGATGTTAGAATTTGAATAAACAAAGACTATTCCTATACACTCAAAACCAAATAGCTTAACATATAGATGTATGAAAAATAATTAACATTTTGGATTCGTTAAGAAGCATTTTCTTTGGCCCTACATTCATGAATGTGAGAAGATATGGGATGGCAAAAAATGCAACCAAGATCAATACGTGTATGGGTCGAGAGTATCCTACATCTTTGATTCATTGATGATCGGTGAATAAGAAAATTGCAAGCTTCCATGGGTCCTTTGCGATCTCAACTGATTGTGAAGTCCTCAATTAAGTTGCATTATTCATCAAGAATTCATTTATTCATGAATAATTGCTAAATTATACGCAGATCTCATATTATTTGAGCAAATTATTTGATGACACATTGACATATTCCTCCAACCGTTAATCATATGATATGAGACTTTCACATCAAAAATTTTTCGACCAAGTACTTTTTCGATTGAAAGTCTTTCGATCAAGTACTGATAAGAAAACATTCAATCGAAAAGATACTATTACAAAAACAATAGAAAGGTAATAACAAAACAGTCAAGGTAATAAAAAAACAGTCATATTTCAGTTGAAATCTTTACTCTTTCGATCGAAAAATTTCAATTGAGTTTTTTCAATCAAAAGCCTTTCAATTGAAATCGAAAGAAAGACCAGCAAATAATGAAATTGAATTTTTTCGATCAAAAGCCTTTCAATTGAAATTGAAAGAAACACCAGCAAATAATGAACCATCCATCCATCCGCGAGAGAGAGAGAGAGAGAGAAAGAGAGAGCATTCATGTTCGCAGAATTTTGCCATTTAATGCACTGGATCAGATCTTGACAATGGTACGGAACCTCAAGAGCTGTGTGAAAAAAAAAATGTACTATTGGTGCTGCATTACCAAAGGGCTACATCTTTCTGGTGGAGATTCATCTGAAAGTAAACGTAACACTTCATCGTTCACTTTCTAAAATCACGGCTGGGTCACTTTGCTGGGACCACAAAAACACTTCTCCCGTTGGAGAACAGGCAGCTAGTAATCCTGACCTTAATGGATGAGCTGCCAAACGAGAAGGGACTGATTTCATGTGAACGCTGCTCAACCAAAAACATTCTATTTCAAAACTTGTGGAAATTATGTCAATGGTCCGCTTCATATTTCCTATATAGACATATTTGTCATCCCAACCCCATATGGCTCTGCATATGTACAAGTAACACATAAAAATTATCCTGTATTCAGCTTATTCTTCCGATACATACCAAGATAATACTGAGATACCTCAAAGATACCTGAAAGGTGATATTCCTTTTGCATGCTTGTTGCCATGAGCAATGAACCTTGGAAGCTTTTTGCCAGACACTTTTGCGAGAGCCACAGTGTTGTCGTAACCGAAATGAAACTTTCAAGTGTCAAGATATCAGTGGGATTGAATTTTTCAGCCCAATTTCATCCTCAAAAGGATTCCACAAGCCATGGGCTTATGTCTAAATTAGCTACTCAACAGGATTGGCCATAGGCCCCTCAACTGCGCCATTCATAGTAATGCTGCTTCTTATGGCATCCTTACTAGCACACGTTGCTAAATAAAATCAACAGACTTACTACTAAAAGATTGGAAATGTGTATGTTTTCTTTTTCAGACATGGGCCACCACACTGATATTAGTATCAGCTAGCACAAACTCTATGTAGGCACTCTCTCCTAAACTCAAACATACAAGACAGGTCTGGTTTCAACAGCACTGCCACACCTTGCTAAGTTTTCAGCATCACAAGTTTGCACCCAAGGTCCTTTGTTTGTCGCCCAACCATTCATAGTGTTTTATTCTATGGAAACTGTTTTTCAGTCGAATGCAGCAGTGCCCCTCGACAGAGAGTTTGACATTAAAAACCTGACCTCTCTCTGGGTAGTGCTAAATGATAAATCCATTGTCCAGACATCTGGGAGCGAGTGGTAGTCACTCACATAGGCCAACGAATTGATATCTGCCTCACATGGTAAAGCACTTCACGTCCATAAAAGTCTGTCAATGAAATGCACCTCAAAGAAAAAAGAGATGAATCCGTAAACAAATTAAGATTAACTAATCCTTCAGTTACTGTTCCTGCAGATAAAGCAATGCATTCCAACTTCATGAAATTTATACGACAAAGCCACGACTCCATATTGAAACAGGTATACCAAGAACTCCCCCTCTATCTCTACGGTATCAATCATGAAATCTCAGTACCTCAAGATACATGCAACGAGTTGCATCCATACAGTCCTAATGACCGAGTCATTGTTAGTCACAGTTCCATCCAAAGAGCATCTAGATCTCTATTGGAAGTTTGAATGCACAACTATCTGTACAAAAATGTACCCCCAAAATGACCAGGACGTCTAGATTCAAAGATAAGAGACAAGAAGACTAAGGTGCTGCTAGAGGTTACATGTCATATCATTGGAGGGAGATTGTTTGGACATTGAATTTCCTTTTTTTTGTGTTAGATTTCATTTTTCGCTTTGCTTCTCTCATCTCCTCCCAATTTTACAAAGTCTCCATGTGTGCATCTAGCTCTGTAGAACATCATTTAAGCTTTGAATTACTCTTATGATCTTAATTCTCACTGGCATGGACAGAGCAGGTGGAGATAATGACATGTCACGCTCAGAACATGTAGCACTCAGATGCTCTTTACTCTGCCGTTTTGCCAGGCTTCCTTTGCTGCCTAGGTATAGGCCACCCATGCACCCAAAAGATAACAAGGGCAGGACATCGAACTTGCACATTTCCTTATGGCAGGAAGCAGCTTCAAAATTCAAAGGCGGAGCATGACCAAGCAACCTCATTCAAAGCGGAAGGCATATGGATGGTCTACTTAAGCCCAGAGTTTACAATAAAAGGGGAAGCTTAAGAGCACATACATGCTAGCAGCAAGAGCACACCAACAAAACTAGCAAACCTTAGCAGACAAATACAAGGACCTTAATAGACAAAGACAAGTAGGAGCAAAGAAGGCAAGCAAAGCTCAGGAAGTGCTCATGAGACAATTGCTGTCAGGTCCTAAGTCAGAGCTCAAGATAGCAACTCACCTCCTTCCTAGCTTTTGGATGTATTCACTCTCTTTCCCCTCAGTTAACTTGTATTTTGTACTCTACCAAGGCTTCATCAGTCCCCTAGTCATCAAACCAATAAATCTACAACTGAGTTCAAAAAGAATCTTTTGGGAGGATATATGATCCATGATAAAACTCCCTGCCGCTCCATCATTAGAAAATTAAATGTCCTTTAGGTAACTTCAAAGTTCACTTCCACTCCTCTTCTTGGTAAGCACACGAGGCAAGATCCTTCCTCCTCTGGCAACTCTGTAAGGATGGCCCAACATGAAAAACTATCGGATTTACTAACCGAAATCAACATCAAACTTTCTACATATAAAAAACTTTTTTCTAACGACCTAGATGGATATGTAAGAAAATTGGTCTCACTTTGTAGATTAGATGTTATAAAGTGTCTTGGACAAGGAACTAAGTTAAGATAACATTAGTATCTTCTGGAATATTAGAATTAGTCTAGAGGTTAAATCTCAAGGATGAAAAGGAGGAGATCTTCGGTTCAACGTCCATGGGCAGCATGGGGAGTGTTTTTGTCGAAAGACTATCTAAAGCCTTCTAGAAGCATTCACTCAAGTACAAGGAACTTAAGTGGTGAGTACATGTAGCACTAGTGGACTCCAAATAGAGTCCAATGGAAGGTGCTAAAGTAGTGGTGGAGGTTGCACATGCATATGTGGACTCCAATTAACTCCACATGTCACCTTTAGTCCAAGAATCTATATAATAGCTAGTTGGGTGGAGAGTCACATATCATTCTCTCTTAATTCAAGTGGTGAGTACATGTAACACTAGTGGACTCCAGATAGAGTCCAATGGAAGGTGCTTAAGTAGTGGTGGAGGTTGCACATGCATATGTGGACTCTAGTTAAGTCCAGAGGTCACCTTTAGTCCAAGAATCTATATAATAGCTAGTTGGGTGGAGAGTCACATATCATTCTCTCACGTGTGTAGGTCGGGTTGTTACATTGGTATCCGACCCATGTTGGAACTCCCATGGAGACCTTCAGCTGATCATCTTCTTCCTCAACTTGCCATGGAGTTTTTTGTGGAGCTCTTAAGGAGATCCTTTCAATTCGCCTCTATTAGGCAGCTGTACACGAACATTATAATGGAGCATGAGATACAAGCTTCCCATAACTTCAGAATCTCCATAGCTTCATGATTGAAGATATCTCCCTCAAAATAGAAAAGCTTCAAGCTGCTGCATACCTTGAAGATGATGAAATACACAACTCCACCTCCTCCAAGTTGAAAAAGACCTCTCCACAAAGAAGCTTCAAGAGCACTCCTGAGTGATGACTTGAAGTGCCCACGAGGTTATCTTTATATAGGCTTTCAAGATCACAATTTTTTTACCACAGAAAAGTCAAAAAATAGCTTTCTGTAATTTGCAATAGGATTCTACCACAAATTATAGAAGTCTAATTTTAGTGCATTCTCATAATTTTTTTGTTGATTTTTGATATATTATATGCCAAAAAATTATTACTTCTTGATTTAATTTTTATTTGAAAAGTTTTCACATTGCTTTTCACTGCAATTTAGGGTTGGACTTTTGATCTTCACATGGATGTCAAATACCCAAGAGTTACATATCATTGGATAGTTCTTGATTAGTACTACCACATTATGTAATAACAAATTATATCCAGTGTTCACCATTTTTGACATGTTTGAACATCCATTTGTCACTTAGTTGCGGGTATGTGAGCTTGAGATTGAACTCATTGAAGGAGGTAGCTAATGCTGCACAATCAAAGAAGGAAGACAAAGAAGAGAAGAAAACAAAAAAGTAGAAACATTTTTGCAATTACTGTACGATTTTATGCTCCATAATAAAAACCTTCTAAACCCCTCACGATTCAAATCTCTCCCTATCATTTAAATCCATATAGAAATGATTTTTGTTTTTTTTCTCCCAACTTTCATACATGACTTCACTCAAGCACATTATTTTAAAGCTTATGCCTTTGTGACTTGCGTTTAGATCATCGATGACATAATCAAGTCGTCACCCCCTTAGAACTTCCTTTAATAACCGCCTATGAACACCTATATAAGGAGGGCTTGGCCATAGTTTCCAAGTTCCAGTTCAATTTCTTGTCTTGATCCTTGTTCTAGTCTTGTCTAGTCTAGTTCTCGACATCCTATCTTGTCCTCTTGTCATCTTCTAGTACGAAATCTTTTCTAGTTATTTGTTGTATCTAGTTCATCTCCCTGAAAGGAACTCTTGTAATCGAGCTATCTTGTTTCATACCTACGGACCCCGGTCCTCGGATCTCCTAAATTATCTCTAGTACAGTTATTCATACCTATCAATCGCAGGGTGTGGGACGTGTCATATATCCATATTCTTGTATTATTTTCCCTATGTGGCTGTTCTTCTAATCAAAAGTAT